>CM061555.1:235634294-235887958 GCA_030864225.1 Capsicum baccatum var. pendulum | reverse complement strand
GTCCGTTTGTCTACCTAAATATCCACAAAAAAATAAAAGAACCACACTGGGACGATCCCCAACCTCCCTGGCATGCCCCTGATCGATTTTTGGCCCACAACACACTCGTACCCTGGGCCCACTCGTAAAATCATGGGCTATAGCCCATAAATTTTGCCCAAAAATGCCCCATTCATGCCGTTTTGCCTGTTTCTCCACCAAAAATGCCAAAAAAAATTAAACCAACCACACTGGGACGATCTCCAACCTCCTTGGCACACCGTTCGCACAGTTTCGCCAGTTTGTCCACCCAAATACACGAAAATTTAAACGGACAACACTAGGACGATCACCAACCTATATGGAATGCCCCAGATGATATTTGGCCTACAGCATGCCCGGACCCTGGGCCCACCCCTAAAACCGTGGGTTATAGCTTACCGATTTGGCCCAAAAATGCCCCGTTCGTGCTATTTCGCCTGTTTGTCCACCCAAATAGCCACGAAAATTTAAACGGATCACATTGGGATGATCCCTAACCTCCCTGGCATGCCCCAGTCAATTTTTCGCCTACAATACGCTCGTACCCTGGGCCCACCCCTAAAATTGTGGTCTTTATAGCACACTAATTTAGACCAAAAATTCTACGTTCGTGTTGTTTAACCTGTTTATCCACCCAAATGGCCACGATAATTTAAACGGACCATACTGGAATGATCCCCAACCTCCCTAGTATGCCCTGGTTGATTTTTGGCCCACAGCACAACCGGACCCTGGGCCCACCCCCGAAACCATGGGCTATAGTACATTGATTTGGCTTGAAAATACCCCGTTTGCGCCATTTCGCTCGTTTGTTCACCCAAATAGCCACAAAATTTAAACGAACCACACTGGGATGATCCTCAACCTCTCTAGCACACCCTGGTCAATTTATCGCCCATAGCACACCGGGACCCCAAGCCTACCCCAGAAATCGTGGGCTATAACACTTCGATTTGACCCGAAAATTCTTCGTTTTTTCCATTTCACCCGTTTATTCAACCAGATGGCCACAAAAATTTAAACGGACCACACTGGATGATCCCCAACCTCTCTGCCATGCCCCAATCAATTTTTTGTGTATGACATGCTCAGACCCCGAGCCCACCCACGAAACCGTGGGCTATAGCACATAGGTTTTACCAAAAACTGCTCAGTTCGAGCCGTTTCGCCAGATTGTTCACCCAAATGGCTATGAAAATTTAAAAAAACCATACTGGGATAATCCCCAACCTCTCTAGCGTGCCCCGATTGATTTTTGACCCACAGCATCGGATCCTTGGCCCACCCCTAAAACCATGGGCTATAGCATACCGATTTGGCTCAAAAACGTCCTATTCGTGCCGTTTCACCCGTTTGACCCCCCAAATGACTACAAAAATTTAAATGGAACACACTGGGATGATCCCCAACCTCCTTGGAATGCCTCATTCGATTTTTGGCCAATAGTGTGCCCAAAAACCTAGACCACCCCCGAATCCGCGGGCAATAGCACACCGATTTAGCCCAAAAATGCCTCCTTCGCACCGTTTTGCCTGTTTGTCCACCCAAATGGCCACGAAAATTTAAATGGACCACACTAGAATGGTCCTTAACCTATATGGAACACCTCGTACTATTTTTTACCCACAGCATGCTGGGACCCCGGGCGCACACCCAAAACCATGGGCTATAGCACACCGATTTGCGCAAAAATGCCCCGTTTGTGCCATTTTGCCCGTTTATCCACCCAAATGATCACGAAAATTTACACGGAACACACTAGGATGATCTCAAACCTCCTTGGCATGCCATGGTTTATTTTTAGCCCACAACATGCCCAGACCCCGGGCCCACACCCAAAACCGTGGGCTATAGCACACTGATTTGGCCCAAAAAGGCACCATTTGTGTCGTATCGCCCATTTGTCCACCCAAATAACCATGGAAAATTAAATGTACCACACTGGGATGATCCCCAACCTCCCTGTCACACCCTATTCGATTTTCGGCCCACAGCACGTCCAGATCCTTGGCTTACCCCTGAAACTGTGGGCTATAACACACCGATTGGCCCAAAAATTCCTCGTTCACGTTGTTTCGCCCGTTTGTCCACTCAAATAGCCACAAAAATTTAAACAGACCATACTGGGATGATCCTCAACCTCCCTAGAAAGCCTCGGTCAATTTTCAGCCCACAGCACACCCAGACCTCGATCCTACCCCCAAAATCGTGGGCTATAGCCCACCAATTTCGCCCAAAAATACCTCGTTCACGTTGTTCTGCCCGTTTGACCACCCAAAGTGCCACGAAAATTTAAACAGACCTCACTGGGATGATCCCCAACCTTCCTGGCACTCCCCGATCAATTTTCGACCCATAAAAAACCTGAACCCCAGGCCTACCCCCAAAACTGTGGGCTATAGCACACCGATTTGGCCTAAAAATAATCTGTTCACACCGTTTCACCCATTTGTCCACCAAATGGCCACAAAAATTTAAACGGACCACACTAGGATGATCCCCAACCTCCATGGCATGCCTCGGTCGATTTTTGGCCCATAGCACGCTCGGACCCCAACCCACCCCCAAAACTGTGGGCTATAGCACACTGATTTTGTCCAAAAATGCCCATTTTGCGCAGTTATACCTGTTTGTCCACCCAAATGGCCCCAAAAACTTAAACAGACCAAACAAGGATGATACATAGCCTCCTTGACACACCCCGGTCGCTTTTTGGCCCTCAAAATGCAGGTATCCTGGGCCTAGCCCTGAAACCGTGGGCTAAAGCTCACAGATTTGGCCTAAAAATGCCCCGATCACGCCGTTTAGTCCGTTTGTCTACCTAAATATCCACAAAAAAAAAAAAAGAACCACACTGGGACGATCCCCAACCTCCCTGGCATGCCCTGATCGATTTTTGGCCCACAACACACTCGTACCCTGGGCCCACTTGTAAAATCATGGGCTATAGTCCATAAATTTTGCCCAAAAATGCCCCATTCATGCCGTTTTGCCTGTTTCTCCACCCAAAATGCAAAAAAAACTTAAACTAACCACACTGGGACGATCTCCAACCTCCTTGGCACACCGTTCGCACAGTTTCGCCAGTTTGTCCACCCAAATAACCACGAAAATTTAAATGGACCACACTAGAATGGTCCTTAACCTATCTGGCACACCTCGGTCTATTTTCGACCCACAGCATGCTGGGACCCCAGGCGCACACCCGAAACCATGGGCTATAGCACACCGATTTGCCCAAAAATGCCCCGTTCGTGCCATTTTGCCAGTTTATCCACCCAAATGATCACAAAAATTTAAATGGACCACACTAGGATGATCTCAAACCTCCTTGGCACGCTATGGTTCATTTTTAGCCCACAACATGCCCAGACCCCGGGCCCACACCCAAAACCGTGGGCTATAGCACACTGATTTGGCCCAAAAAGGCACCATTTGTGTCGTATCGCCCATTTGTCCACCCAAATAACCATGGAAAATTAAATGTACCACATTGGGATGATCCCCAACCTCCCTGTCACACCCTAGTCGATTTTCAGCCCACAACACGCCCAGATCCTTGGCTTACCCCTGAAACTGTGGGCTATAACACACCGATTGGCCCAAAAATTCCTCATTCACGTTGTTTCGCCCGTTTGTCCACTCAAATAGCCACAAAAATTTAAACGGACCATACAAGGATGATCCTCAACCTCCCTAGAAAGCCTCGATCAATTTTCAGCCCACAGCACACCCAGACCCCGAGCCTACCCCCAAAATCGTGGGCTATAGCCCACCAATTTTGCCCAAAAATACCTCGTTCACGTTGTTCTGCCCGTTTGACCACCCAAAGTGCCACGAAAATTTAAACGGACCTCACTAAGATGATCTCCAACCTTCTTGGCACTCCTCGATCGATTTTGGACCCATAAAAAACCTGAACCCCGAGCCTACCCCCAAAACCGTGGGCTATAGCACATCGATTTGGCACAAAAATGTCCCGTTCACGCCGTTTTGCCCGTTTGTCCACCAAATGGCCACAAAAATTTAAACGGATCACACTGGGATGATCCCCAACCTCCATGGCATTCCTCGATTAATTTTTGGACCACATCACGCTCGGACCCCAACCCACCCACAAAACTGTGGGCTATAGCACACTGATTTTGCCCAAAACTGCCCAGTTTGCGTAGTTACACCCATTTGTTCACCCAAATGGCCACAAAAATTTAAACATACCATACAAGGATGATACATAGCCTCCTTGACACACCCCGATCGCTTTTTCGCCCTCAAAATGCAGGTATCCTGGGCCTAGCCCTGAAACCGTGGGCTAAAGCTCACAGATTTGGCCTAAAAATGCCCCGATCACGTTGTTTTGTCCGTTTTTCTACCTAAATATCCACAAAAATATAAAAGAACCAAACTAGGATGATCCTCAACCTCCCTGGCATGCCCTGATCAATTTTTGGCCCACAGCACACTCGTACCCTGGGCCCACCCATAAAATCATGGGCTGTAGCCCACAAATTTTGCCCAAAAATACCCCATTCATGCCGCTTTGCCCGTTTGCCCACCCAAAGTGCCAAAAAATTTTAAACGAACCACACTGGGAAAATCTCCAACTTCCTCGACACACCGTTCGCACAGTTTCGCCAGTTTGTCCACCCAAATAACCACGAAAATTTAAACGGACCACACTAGGACGATCACCAACCTATATGGCATGCCCCAGATGATTTTTGGCCCATAGCATGCCCGGACCCTGGGCCCAACCCCAAAACCGTGGGCTATAGCTCACTGATTTGGCTTGAAAATGCCCCGTTTGTGCCGTTTCACCCGTTTGTCCACCCAAATAACCACGAAAATTTAAACGGATCACATTGGGATGATCCCTAACCTCCCTAGCATGCCCAAGTCATTCTACGTTCGTGTTGTTTCTCCTGTTTGTCCACCCAAATGGCCATGATAATTTAAACGGACCATACTGGGATGATCCCCAACCTCCCTAACATGCCCTGGTTGATTTTTGGCCCACAGCACAACCGTACCCTGGGTCCACCCCCGAAACCATAGGCTATAGCACATTGATTTGGCCCAAAAATGCCCCGTTTGCGCCATTTCGCTCTTTTGTTCACCCAAATAGCCACAAAAATTTAAACAAACCACACTGGGATGATCCCCAACCTCTATATCATACCCCGGTCAATTTATCGCCCATAGCACACCGGGACGCCAAGCCTACCCCAGAAATCATGGGCTATAACACTTCGATTTGACCTGAAAATTCTTTGTTTGTGCCGTTTCACCCGTTTATCCAACCAGATGTCCACAAAAATTTAAACGGACCACACTGGATGATCCCCAACCTCTCTTCCATGCCCCAATCAATTTTTTGCCAATAACATGCTCAGAACCCGAGCCTACCTACAAAACCGTGGGCAATAGCACATAGATTTGGCCAAAAACTGCTCAGTTCGAGTTGTTTCGCCAATTTGTTCACCCAAATGGCTATGAAACTTTAAACAAACCATACTGGGACAATCCCCAACCTCTGTAGCGTGCCCCGATCGATTTTTGACCCACAGCACGCTCGGATCCTTGGCCCACCCCTAAAACCATTCGCTATAGCACACCGATTTGGCTAAAAAATGTCCTAGTTGTGTCGTTTCACATGTTTGGCCCCCCAAATGACCACAAAATTTAAATGGACCATACTGAGATGATCCCCAACCTCCTTGGAATGCCCCATTCAATTTTTGGACCATATAATGCCCGAAAAACTGGCCCACCCCCGAATCTGCGGGCAATAGCACACCAATTTAGCCCAAAAATGCCCCCTTCGCACCGTTTTGCCTGATTGTCCACCCAAATGGCCACAAAAATTTAAATGGACCACACTAGAATGGTCCTTAACCTATCTGGCACGCCTCGGTCTATTTTTGGCCCACATCATGCTGGGACCCATGCGCACACCCAAAACCATGGGTATAGCACACCGATTTGCCCAAAAATGCCCCGCTCATGCCATTTTGCCTGTTTATTCACCCAAATGGTCGCAAAAATTTAAACGGACCACACTAGGATGATCCCAAACCTCCCTGGCACACCCTGGTTTATTTTTAGCCCACAACACACCCAGACCCCAGGCCCACCCCCAAAACCGTGGGCTATAGCACACTGATTTGGCCCAAAAAGGCACCATTCATGTCGTATCGGCTATTTGTCCACCCAAATAACCATGGAAAATTAAATGGACCACACTGGGATGATCCCCAACCTCCCTGGCATACCCTAGTCAAGTTTTAGCCCACAGCACGCCCAGATGCTTGGCTTACCCCTGAAACTGTGGGCTATAACACATCGATTGGCCCAAAAATTCCTCGTTTGCGCTGTTTCGCCCGTTTGTCCACTCAAATAGCCACGAAAATTTAAACGGACTACATTGAGATGATACCCAACCTCCCTGGAATACCTCGATTGATTTTCAACCCACAGCACGCCCAAACCCCGAGCCTACCCCCAAAATCATGGGCTATAGCCCACCAATTTGGCCCAAAAATACCCTAGTCATGCTGTTTTGCCCGTTTGACTACCCAAAGTGCCACGAAAATTTAAATAGACCTTACTGGGATAATCCCCAACCTTCGTGGCACTCCCTGATCGATTTTCCACCTATAAAAAACCTAAACCCCGAGCCTACCCCTAAAACTGTGGGCTATAGCACACCGATTTAGCCCAAAAATGCCCCGTTCATGCCGTTTCGCCCATTTGTCCACCAAATGGCCACAAAAATTTAAACGGATCACACTAGGATGATACCCAACCTCCATGGAATGCCTCGGTTGAGTTTTGGCCCACAGCACGCTCGGACCCCAACCCACCCCCAAAACTGTGGGCTATAGCACACTGATTTTGCCCAAAAATGCCGAGTTTGCGCAGTTACACCCGTTTGTCCACCCAAATGGCGACAAAAATTTAAACAGGCCACACAAGGATGATACATAGCCTCCTTGACACACCCCGGTCGTTTTTTGTCCCTCAAAATGCAGGTATCCAGGGCCTAGCCCTGAAACCTTAGGCTAAAGCTCACAGATTTGGCCTAAAAACGCCCCGATCACACCGTTTAGTCCATTTGTCTACATCCACAAAAATATAAAAGAACCACACTGGAATGATTCCCAACCTCCCTGGCATGCCCTGATCGATTTTTGGCCCACAGCACACTCGTACCCTGGGCCCACCCATAAAATCATGGGTTGTAGCCCACAAATTTTGCCCAAAAATGCCCCATTCATGCCGTTTTGCCCGTTTGTCCACCCAAAGTGACAAAAAAATTTAAACGAACCACACTGAGACGATCTCCAACCTCCTTGGCACACCGTTCGCACAGTTTCGCCAGCTTGTCCACCCAAATAACCACAAAAATTTAAACGGACCACACTAGGACGATCACCAACGTATATGGCATGCCCCAGACGATATTTGGCCTACAGCATGCCCGGACCCTGGGCCCACCCCTAAAACCGTGGGTTATAGCTTACCGATTTGGCCCGAAAATGCCTCGTTCGTGCCGTTTCGCCCGTTTGTCCACCCAAATAGCCACGAAAATTTAAACGGATCACATTGGGATGATCCCTAACCTCCCTGGCATGCGCCAGTCAATTTTTGGACCACAATACGCTCGTACCCTGGGCACACGCCCAAAATCGTGGGCTATATAGCACACTGATTTAGACCAAAAAATCTACGTTCGTGTTGTTTCGCCCATTTGTCCTCCCAAATGGCCACGATAATTTAAACAGACCATACTGGGATAATCCAAACCTCCCTAGCATGCCCCAGTCGATTTTTAGCCAACAGCACGCCCAGATCCTGGGCCCTCCCCCAAAACTGTGGGCTATAGCACACAAAATTTGCCCGAAAATGCCTCGTTCGCACTTTTCTCCAGTTTCTCCACCCAAATTGCCACAAAAATTTAAACAAACCACACAATGATTATCTCCAACCTCCCTGACATGCCTCGATTAATTTTTGGCCCACACTCGAATCCCAAGCCCACGCTCAAAATAGTGGGCTATAGCACACCGATTTGGCCCAAAAATGCCCCATTCACGCCGTTTTACCAGTTTGTCCACCCAAATGGCCACGAAAATTTAAACAAACCACACTGGGATAATCCCCGACTGCCTTGGTATGCCTTAGTCAATTTTTAGCCCAAAACACGCCTGAACCCAGGCCTACCCCCAAAACCGTGGGCTATAGCACACCAATTTGGCCCGAAAATACCCCGTACGTGCCATATAGTCCATTTATCTACCCAAATGGCCACTAAATTTTAAACAGACCACACTGGGATGATCCCCAACCTCCCTAGAACGCTTGGTCAATTTTCGGCCCACAGCATGCCTTGACCCCGAACCCACTCCAAAATCGTGGGCTATAGCACATCGATTTGGCCTAAAAATATCCTATTTGCATCGTTTTGTCCGTTTGTCCACCCTAATGGCCACAAAAATTTAAACGGACCACACTGGGACAATCCCCAACCTCCCTGGCATACCTCGGTTGATTTTTGTCCCACAGTACACCCGGACCCCAGGCCCACCATCAAAATCTATAGCACACTGATTTGGCTCGAAAAAGCTCCGTTCGCGCCGCATCATCCTTTTGTCTATCCAAATGTCCAGGATAATTTAAATAGACCACACTGGGATGATCCTCAGCCTCCCTAGCACACTCGGTTGATTTTTTGCCCGCAGCACGCCCGGACCCCGAGCCCACCCCCAAAACCATGGGCTATAGTACACTGATTTGGCTTTAAAATGTCCTATTCACGCCGTTTCTCCCGTTTGTCCATCCACATGGCCACAAAATTTAAATGGAACAAACGGGATGATCCCCAATATCCCTGGCTAGCCCCGATCAGTTTTTGGCCCACGACACGCTCGGACCCCGAGCCCACCCCTGAAACTGTGGGTTATATCTCACCGATTTAGCCCGAAAATGCCCCGTTTGTGCTATTTTACCCATTTGTCCATGAAAATTTAAACGGACACACTGGGACGATCGCCAACCTCCCTGGCATACCACAGTCAATTTTGTGCCCACAACATGCTCGAACACCGGGCCCAACCCCAAAATTGTGGGACATAGCACACCGATTTGGCCCGGAAAGTCCCCATTCATATCGTTTTCCCTTTTGTCCAACCAAAATTCCATTAAAATTTAAAAGGAGCACACTGGGATGATCCCCAACAACCCTGGCATGACCTAGTCAATTTTGGGCCCACAGGATGCCCATACCCCAGGCCCACCCATGAAATCCTGAGCTATAGCACACCGATTTGGCCTGAAAATGCCCTGTTAGCGCCGTTCCGCCCGTTTGTCCATCCAAATGGCTATGAAAATTTAAACGGACCATACTGCGACTATCCTTAACCTCCTTGGCATACCCCAGTCAATTTTCGGCCACAGCACGCTTGAACCCAAGGCCCACCCCCAAAACTGTGGGCTTTAGCACACTAATTTGGCTAGAAAATGCCCCATTCACATCGTTTCGTCCGTTTGCTCAACCAAATAGCCATAAAAATTTAAATGGACCACACTGTGACGATCCCCAACCTCCTTGGAATACCCTGATCAATTTTTGACCAACAGCATTCCTGGACCCTGGGCCCATCCCCAAAACCGTGAGCAATAGCACACCGATTTAGTCTGAAAATACCCTGTTTGCGTTGTTTCACCAGTTTGTCCACCCAAATAGCCACAAAAATTTAAACGGACAATACTAGGTCAATCCCCAACCTCCCTAGCATACCCCGGTCGATTTTTGACCTACAGCACGCCTGGACCCTGGACCCACCTCCAAAATTGTGGGTTATAGCACACCAAATTAGACCAAAAATGCCCCGTTCGCGCCGTTTTGATCGTTTGTCCACCCAAATGGCCACGAAAGTTTAAACAGACCACACTGGGTCGATGCCCAACCTCCCTGGCATACCCCGACCTATTTTTGGCCCACTTCACGCCCAGACCCCATCCCACCCCAAAATCGTAGGCTATATCACTTTTATTTGGCCCGAAAATGCCCCATTCGCGCCCTTTTGCCTGTTTGGCCACCCAAGTGCCACAAAAAAATTAAATAGACCATACTGGGACGATCTCCATCCTTCCTGGCACATCTTGGTCAATTTTTTTCCCACAACACGCCCGTACCTCGAGCCCACCTAAAAAAACGTGGGTTATAGCACACCCATTTGGCCCAAAAATATCCCATTCGCGTAGTTTCCCCATTATCCACCCAAATAGCCACGGAAATTTAAACCTTCCAAGCACACCTCGATCAATATTTGTCCCACAGCACGTTCGTACCCCAGGCCCACCCCCCACACCGTAGGCTATAGCACATAGATTTGTCCCGAAAGTGCCCCATTTCGCTCATTTGTCCACCCAAATGGCCACAAAAATTTTAACGGACTACACTGGGATAATCCCCAACCTCCCTGAAATGTCCTGGTTGATTTTTGAACCACAACACGCTGGACCCTGGTTCCACCCTCAAAACCGTGTGCTACAGCACACCCCTTTGGCCCAAAAATACCTCGTTCACGTCGTTTCACCCATTTGTCCACACAAATAGCCATAAAAATTTAAATAGACCACACTCGGATGATCCCCAACCTCCCTGGCACACCCCGGTTGATTTTCGGCCAACGGCACACCTGGACCTCGATCCCACCCCTGAAACCGTGAGATATAGCATACCGATTGGGCCAAAAATACCCTGTTCGTGCCGTTTATCCTGTTTGTCTACCCAAATGGTGACGAAAATTTAAACAGACTACATTGGGATGATCTCCAACCTCCCTGGCATGCTTCAGTCAATTTTTAGCCCACAGCACGCCCGGACCTCGAGCCCACCCCCAAAACCATGGGCTATAGCACACCGATTTGGGCCGAAAATGCCCCGTTAGCATCGTTTTACATGTTTGTCCACCCAAAAGGCCACGAAAATTTAAACAGACCACACTGGATGATCCCCAACTACCCTCGCATGCCCCGGTCAATTTTCGACCCACAACATACCCAGACCCCGGTCCCACCCCAAAAACTGTGGGTTATAGCACACCGATTTGACCCAAAAATGATACGTTCACGTCGTTTCGCCCGTTTGTCTACCCAAATAGCCACAAAAATTTAAATGAACCATACTGGGACACTCCCCAACATCCTTGACACACCCAGGTTAATTTTTGACCCACAGCACGCCCGGACCCCAGGCTTACCCCCAAAATCGTAGGCTATAGCACACCGATTCGGCCTGAAAATGCCCCGTTCGTGTCGTATCACCGGTTTGTCCACCCAAATGGCCACAAAAATTTAAACGGACCATACTAGGACAACCCCCAACCTCCCTGGCATAATCCGACCAATTTTGGGCCCACAGCATGCTCAAACCCCAGTCCCACCCTTAAAACAGTGGGTTATATAGCACACCGATTTGGCCCCAAAACTCCCCATTCGCGCCATTTCACTCATTTGTCCACCCAAATGGCCAAAAAAATTTAAAAAAACCACACTAGGTCAATCTCCAACCTCACTGGCATGCCCCGATCTATTTTTTACTCACTGCACACTCGGACTCCAGCGTACCCCCGAAACCGTAGGTTATAGCTTACCGATTTGGTCTGAAAATGCCCCGTTCGCGCCGTTTCGCCTGTTTGTCCACCCAAACGGCCACGAAAATTTAAACGGGCCACACTGGGACAACCCCATTCTTCCCTGTCATGCCTCGGTTAATTTTTGGCCCACAGCACACCCGTACCCCGAGTCCACCTCCGAAAACGTGGGCTATAGAACACCCATTTGGCCCGAAAATGCCCCATTCGTATAGTTTCTCTTGTTTTTCCACCTAAATGGCCACAACCTGCTTGGCACGCCCCGATTGATTTTTGGATGATAGCACACTCGGACACTGAAGTCACCCCCAAAATCATGGGCTATAGCACATCATTTTAGCCCAAAAATTCCCCATTCACAGCGTTTCGCCCGTTTGTCCACCCAAATAGCCACGAAAATTAAAACAGAAAATAATGGGATGATCCCTAACTTCCCTGGCATGCCTAAGTCGATTTTTGGCCCACAGCACACCCGAGCCCTAGGGCCACCCCCAAAACCGTAGGCTATAGCACATCGGCTTGGCCCAAAAATGCCTCATTCGCGTTGTTTCGCCTATTTGAAGACCCAAATGGAAACAAAAATTTAAACGGACTAAACAGGGATGATCCCCAACATCCCTGGCTCATTTTCGCCACAGCACCCTCGGACCCCAAGCCCAACCCCAAAACTATGGGCTATAGCACACCGATTTTGCTCTAAAATTCCCCATTTTGGCTGTTTTGCCCGTTTGTCCACCCAAATGGCCACAAAAATTTAAACAAACCACACCGTGCCTATCCCCAACCTCCTTGGCATACCTCAATCAATTTTCGGCCCACCACACGCCCGGACCCCAGCCCAACCCAAAATCATAGGCAATAGCACACCATTTTGCCTATTTGTCTACTCAAATAGGCCCAAAAATTGAAATGAACCACACCGGGATGATCCTCATCCTTCCTAGCATGCCTCAATTAATTTTTGGCCCACATAATGCATGGACCCCGGGCCTTCCACCAAAAACGTGGGCTATAGCACACCTATTTAGCCCGAAAATGCCCTATTTGCACCGTTTCTCCCGTTTGTCCAACCAAATAGCCATAAAAATTTAAACGGGCCACACTGGGAGGATACTCAACCTCCCAGGCCTACCCTGATTGATTTTCAACCCACAGCATGCCCGATCCCACCCAAAAAACCGTGGGCTTTAGCACACTGATTTGTCCTGAAAATGTCCCGTTCACGCCATTTCACCCGTTTGTCCACACAAATAGCCACAAAAATTTAAACGGACTACACTGGGATGATCCCCAACCTCCCAGGAACACCCCGATCAATTTTTTGCCCACAGCACGTCGAACCTCATTCCCCCTCGAAACTGTGGTCTATAGCACACTAACTTGGCTCGAAAATGCCCAGTTCGTGCTGTTTCACCCGTTTGTCCACCCAAATAGCCACAAAAATTTAAACGGACCTCAATGGGATGGTCCCCAACCCCCAGGCATGCCTCGATCAATTTTTGACCCACAGCACACCCAAACCCCGGCCCCACCCCCAAAACTGTGGGCTATAGCAATCGATTTCGCCTGAAAATATTGCGTTTGCGCTGTTTCACCCTTTTGTCCACCCAAATGGCCACAAAAATTTAATCGTACTATATTGGGACGATCCCCAACCTCCCTAGCATGCGTCGATCAATTTTCAGCCCATAAAACGCCCGGACCCCGAGCAAACACCTAAAACCATAAGCTATAGCACAACGATTTGGCCTACAAATGCTCGGTTCGCATTGTTTTGCCCGTTTATCCACCCAAACTGCCCCGAAAATTTAAACGGACCACACTGGGATATAGCACACCGATTTGGCCCGAAAATGTCCCGTTCGTGCTGTTTCGCCTTTTTGTACATCCAAATGGCCCCAAAAATTTAAACGAACAATACTGGGATGTTCCCCAACCTCCTTGGCATGCCCCGTTCTATTTTCTACCCACAGCACACCCAGACCTCGGGCCCATCCCTGAAATCGTGGGCTATAGCACATCGATTTGTCTAAAAATGCCCCGTTCTCGCCGTTTGCCCACCTAAATGGATACGAAAATTTAAACGAACCATAATAGGATGATCCCCAACCTCGCTGACTCACAGCGGCCAATTTTTGGCCCACAACACGCCCGGAACCCAGGCCCACCTCTAAAATTGTGTGCTATAGCACACTGATTTGGCCCTAAAATGCCCCGTTCGCGCCATTTCTCCGGTTTGTCAAACCAAAGGCCATGAAAATTTAAACTGACCACACTATGATGATAAACCTCCCTGGCATTCCCTGATTGATTTTTGGCCTATTGCACACCCGGACCCCAGCCCACCCCCAAAACCTTAGGCTATAATAGCACACCGATTTGGCCTAAAATTGCCCCATTCGCACTGTTTTGCACGTTTGTCCACCCAAATAGCCACGACAATTTAAACGGACTACACTGGAATGATCCCCGTCCGCCATGGTTCCTCGGTTGATTTTTATCCCACAACACACCCGAACCCTGATCCCACCTCCAAAAACTGTGGGCTATAGCACACTGATTAAGCTCGAAAAAGCCTCATTCGTGCCGTTTTGCACGTTTGTCTAACCAAATAGCCACAAAAATTTAAACGAACCATGCTGGGACGATCTCTAACCTCCCTGTCATACCCTGATCGATTTTTGAACTATAAAATGCCTGAAAGCCGAGCCCACCCCCGAAACTGTGGGCTATAGAACAACGATTTGGCTCGAACACGCCCCGTTCGCACCGTTTGGCCCGTTTGTCCACCCAAATGACCACGAAAATTTAAACGAACCATACTGGGATGATCCCCAATCTCCCTGGCATATCCCGGTCAATTTTTGGCCAACAGCACTCCTGGACCACGGTTCCACCCCCAAAATCATGAGCTATAGTACACCGATTTTGCCCGAAAACACCCCGTTCGCGCCGTTTTGCCCATTTGTCCACCCAAATAGCCACGAAAATTTAAACGGATACACTAAAACAATCCCTAACCTCCCTGGCATGCCCCGATCAATTTTTGACTCACAACAAGCCCGAGCCCCTAGCCCAACCCCAAAATCGTGGGCTATAGCACACCGAATTGGCCCGGCAATGCCCAACTCGTGCCTTTTTGCCCATTTGTCCACCCAAATGACGACAAAAATTTAAACGGACTGCACTGAGATGATCCCCAATGTCCCTGCTATGCCCCGATCAATTTTTGGCCCAAAGCACGCCCGGACTCTGGACCCACCCCCAAAACCCTGGGCTATAGCACACCGATTTGGCGTGAAAATGCCCTGTTTGAGCTGTTTTGCCTATTTTTCCACCCAAATGGCTATGAAAATTTAAACGGACTACACTGGGATGATTCCCAACATTCCTGGCATGCCTCGGTTAATTTTTAGCCCATTGCACGCTCGGACCCTGGGCCTACCCCCGAAACCGTGGGCTATAGCACACTAATTTTGCCTAAAAATGCCCCATTTGCGTTGTTTCGCCCGTTTGTCCACCCAAATGTCACAAAAATCTAAACGAACCACACTGGGATGATCCCCATCCTCGCTGGCATGCCTCGATCGATTTTTAGTCGACAACACGCCTGGACCCCGGGCGCACCTCCAAAAACGTGGGCAACAGCATACCCATTTGGCTCAAAAATACACCGTCGCCGTTTCTCCCGTTTGTCCACCTAAATGGCCATGAAAATTTAAATGGACCACACTGGGAGGATCCCTAACCTCCTAGGCATGCCCCGATCAAAGTTTGGCCCACAGCACGCCCGGACACCGAGCCCACCCCCTAAACTGTGGGCTATAACACACTGATTTGGCCCGAAAATGCCCCAATGTTTGGACCACAGCACGCCCAAACCCCAAACCCACCCCCAAAACCCTAAGCTAAAGCACACCGATTTGGCCCAAAAATGTCATGTTCACGCCGTTTTGCCCGTTTTGCACCCTAAATGGCAATAAAAATTTAAACGGACTATATTGGGACGATTCCCAACCTTCCTGGAATGCCCCGATCGATTTTTCTCCCCCAACACGCCGGATCCCAGTTGCATCCTCGAAACCGTGGGCTATAGCACACCGATTTGGCCCGAAAATACCTTATTCGCTCTATTTTGCCCGTTTGTCTAACCAAATGGCCACAAAAATTTAAATGAACCATACTGGGATGATCACCAACCTCTATGGTACACCCTGGAATTTTTTTATCCCAAGCACAATCGGACCTCGGGCCCACCCCCAAAATCGTGGGCTATAGCACACCGAATAGGCCTGAAAATGCCTCGATCGCGCTGTTTCGCTCGTTTATCCTCACAAATAACCATGAAAATTTAAATGGACCACACTGGGATGATCCCTAACCTCCCTAGAAGAAGTGGGTTATAGCACACCGATTTGGTCCGAAAATGCCCCGTTCGCGCTGTTTTGCCTGTTTGTCCATCCAAATAGCCCCAAAAATTTAAACAAACCATACTGGGATGATCCCCAACCTCCTTGGCATGAACCGGTCGATTTTCTACCCATATCACAGTCGAACCTCGGGCCTACCCCTGAAATCGTGGGCTATAGCACATCGATTTGGGCAAAAATGCCCCATTTTTGTCGTTTGCCCACCCAAATGGCCATGAAAATTTAAACGAACCATAATGGGATGATCCCCAATCTCCCTGGCTCACCAAAGGCCAATTCTTAGCCCACAGCACTCCTGGACCCCAGGCCCACCTCTAAAACTGTGCTATAGAACACCGATTTGGCCCTAAAATGCCCCGTTTACGTTGTTTCTCTGGTTTGTCAACCCAAAGGGCACAAAAATTTAAACTGACCATACTGCGATGATCTCCAACCTCTCTGGAATGCCTCGATTGATTTTTGGCCCATTGCACGCCCGGACCCTAGCCCACCCCCAAAATCGTAGTTTATAGCATACCGATTTGGCCTAAAATTGCCCTGTTCACAATGTTTTGTCCGTTTGTCCACCCGATGGCCAAGACAATTTAAACGGACTACACTGGGATTATTCCCATCCTCCCTGTCATGCCTCGGTTGATTTTTATCCCATAATACACCCCAACCCTGAGCCCACCTCCCAACATATGGGCTATAGCACACCCATTTGGCTAAAAAATGCCTCAATCGCACAGTTACTCCTGTTTGTCAACCCAAATAGCCATGGAAATTTAACAGACCACACTGGGACAACCCCCAACCTCCCTAGCTTGCCTTGGCCAATTTTTGGCCCACAGCACGTCCGAGTCCACCCCTAAAATTATGTGTTATAGCACAATAATTTGGTGCGAAAATGCCCCATTTGCGCCGTTTTGCCCGTTTGCTCACCCAAATGGCTATGAAAATTTAAACTGACCACACTGGAAAGAACCCCAACCTCCCTGGCATGGCTCGATCAATTTTCAGCCCACTGCACGCTCGGGCCCCAGCCCACCCCCAAAATCGTAGGCTATAACACACCGATTTGGCATGAAAATACACCGTTTATGCCGTTTCGCCCATTTGTCCACCCAAATGGCCACAATAATTTAAACTAACCACACAGGGATGATCCTCATCCTCCCTGGCATGCCTCAATCGATTTTTGGCCTACAGCATGTCCGGACCCTGGTCCTACCTCCAAAAATGTGGGATATAGCACACCCTTTTGGCCTAAAAATGCCCCATTCGCGCAGTTTCTCCCTTTTGTCCACCAAATAGCCACCAGTTTCTCCCTTTTGACCATAACATGCCCAGACCCTTGGCCCACCTCCAAAAACATGGGCTATAGCACACCCATATAGCCTAAAAATTCCCCGTTCGTGTCGTTTCTCCCGTTTGTCCACCGAAATGGCCACAAAATTTAAACGGACCATACTGGGAGGATCCCAAACCACCCTGAAATTACCCAATTGATTTTTGTCCCACTGCATGCCGGACCCCGATTCCACCCTCGAAAATGTGGGCTATAGCACACCAATTCGTCCTGAAAATACCCCTTTCGCGCTGTTTCGCCCGTTTGCCAAGCCAAATGGCCACAAATATTTAAACGAACCACACTGGGATGATCCTCAAACACCCTGGTATGCCTCGATCAATTTTTGACCCACAACATTCCCGTACCCTAGGCCCACCCCCAAAACCGTGGGCTATAGCACACCAATTTGGCTCAAAAATGCTCCATTTGTGCTGTTTTGCCCGTTTGTCTACCTAAATGGCCACGAAAATTTAAATGAACCATACTGGGATGATTACCAACCTCCCTGGCATGCCCCGATCGATTTTTGGCCCACAGCACGCTCGAACCCCAAGCCCACCCCCGAAATCGTGGTCTATAGTACACTGATGTGGCTTGAAAATGCCCCGTTCGCGTTGTTTTGCCCGTTTATCCACCCAAATAGCCATGAAAAATTAAACGAACCACACTGGGACAATCCCCTGCCTTGGTCAATTTTTAGCGCACAATACGCTGGACCTCTGGCCCACCCTCGAAGCCGTGGGCTATAGTACACCAATTTTGTCCGAAAATGCCCCTTTCGCGCTGTTTCGCCAGTTTGTCCACACAAATGGCAACAAAAATTTAAAAGGACCACACTAGGAGGATCCCTAACCTCCCTATCATGCCCTGGATGATTTTTGGACTACAGCACACCTGGAACCGAGCCCACCCCCGAAACAGTAGGTTATAGCACACCAATTTGGCCCGAAAATGCCCCGTTCACGCTGTTTCGCCTTTTTGTCCATCCAAATGGCCCCAAAAATTTAAACAAACCATACTGGGATGATCCCCAACCTCCTTGGCATGCCCCGGTATATTTTCTACCCATAGCACACCCAGACCTCGGGCCCATCCCTGAAATCGTGGGCTATAGCACATCGATTTGGCAAAAATGCCCCGTTCTTGCTGTTTGCCCACCTAAATGGACACGAAAATTTAAACGAACCATAATAGGATGATCCCTAACCTCCCTGACTCACCGCGGCTAATTTTTGGCCCACAGCACGCCCGGACCCCAGGCCCACCTCTAAAACTGTGTGCTATAGCATACCGATTTGGCTCTAAAATGCCCCGTTCGCGCCGTTTCTCCGGTTTGTCAAACCAAAGGCCATGAAAATTTAAACTGACCACACTACGATGATAAACCTCCTTGGCATTCCCTGATTTATTTTTGGCCCATTGCACGCTCGGACCCCAACCCACCCCCAAAACCTTAAGCTATAATAGCACACCGATTTGGCCTAAAATTGCCCCGTTCGCACTGTTTTGCCCGTTTGTCCACCCAAATGGCCATGACAATTTAAATAGACTACACTGGGATGATCCCCGTCCTCCATGGTTCCTCGGTTGATTTTTATCCCACAACACACCCGAACCCTGAGCCCACCTCCAAAAACGTGGGCTATAGCACACCCATTTGGCTTGAAAATGTCGCATTCACACAGTTTCTCCCGTTTGTCCACCCAAATAGCCATGAAAATTTAAACGAACGACAATAGGAGGATCCCCAACCTCCCAGGCACGCCCCGATCAATTTTCAGCCTATCACACACTCGAACCTCGGGCCTATCCTCAAAACTGTGGGCTATAGCACACCGATTTGGCTCAAAAATGCCCCGTTCGTGCTGTTTTGCCCGTTTGTCCACCCCAATAGCCACGAAAATTTAAACAGACTATATTGGGATGATCCCTAACCTCCCTAAAATGGCTCGGTTAATTTTTGGCCCACAGCATGTCGGACCTCGGTTCCACCCTTAAAATCGTGGGCTATAGCACATTGATTTGGCCCAAAAATACCCCGTTCATGCTTTTTCGCTCGTTTGTCCACTCAATTGGCCACGATAAATTTAAATAGACCACACTAGGATGATCCCCAACTTATCTGGCATACCCTGGTCGATTTTTGACCTACAGCACGCTCGAACCTTGGGCCCACCCCCAAAACCGTGGGCTATAGCACACTGATTTAGCCCGAAAATGCCTCGTTCGTGCCGTTTTGCACGTTTGTCAAACCAAATAGCCACGAAAATTTAAACGAACCATGCTGGGACGATCTCTAACCTCCCTGTCATACCCCGATCGATTTTTGAACCATAAAATGCCTGAAAGCCGAGCCCACCCCCGAAACTGTGGGCTATAGAACAACGATTTGGCTCGAACACGCCCCGTTCGCGCTGTTTGGCCTGTTTGTCCACCCAAATGGCCACAAAAATTTAAACGGACCATACTGGGATGATCCCCAACCTCCCTGGCATACCCCGATCAATTTTTGGCCAACAGCACGCCTGGACCACGGTTCCACCCCTAAAATCATGAGCTATAGTACACCGATTTTGCCCGAAAATAACCCGTTCACGCCCTTTTGCCCATTTGTCCACCCAA
This sequence comes from Capsicum baccatum var. pendulum, assembly GCA_030864225.1. Classification (NCBI taxonomy): domain Eukaryota; kingdom Viridiplantae; phylum Streptophyta; class Magnoliopsida; order Solanales; family Solanaceae; genus Capsicum; species Capsicum baccatum. The sequence goes on along the minus strand of CM061555.1, from coordinate 235,867,892 downwards.
ATAGCCACGAAAATTTAAACAGATACACTGAAATGATCTCCAACCTCCCTGACATGCCTCGATCAATTTTTGGCCCACAATACGCCCGAGCCCCTGGCCCAACCCTAAAATCGTGGGCTATAGCACACCGAATTGGCCCAACAATGCCCAACTCGTGCCTTTTTGCCCGTTTGTCCACCCAAATGGCGACAAAATTTAAACGGACTGCACTAGGATGATCCCTAATCTCCCTGCCATGCCCCGATCAATTTTTGGCCCACAGCACACCCGGACTCTGCACCCACCCCCAAAACCCTGGGCTATAGCACACCGATTTAGCCTAAAAATGCCCTGTTTGAGCTGTTTTGCCTATTTGTCCACCCAAATGGCTATGAAAATTTAAACGGACTACACTGGGATGATCCCCAACATTCCTGGCATGCCTCGGTCGATTTTTAGCCCATTGCACGCTCAAACCCTGGGCCTACCCCCGAAACTGTGGGCTATAGCACACTAATTTTGCCTAAAAATGCCCCGTTTGCGTTGTTTCGCCCGTTTGTCCACCCAAATACCATAAAAATCTAAACGAACCACACTGGGATGATCCCCATCCTCGCTGGCATGCCTCGATCGATTTTTAGCCGACAACACGCGTGGACCCCAGGCACACCTCAAAAAACGTGGGCAATAGCATACCCATTTGGCTCGAAAATACACCGTTCGCACCATTTCTCCCGTTTGTCCACCTAAATGGCCATGAAAATTTAAATAGACCACACTGGGAGGATCCCAACCTCCTAGGCACGCCCCGATCAAAGTTTGGCCCACAGCACGCCCGGACACCGAGCCCACCCCCTAAACTGTGGGCTATAACATACTGATTTGGCCCGAAAATGCCCTTATTTTTGGCCCACGGCACGCCCAGACCCCGAACCCACCCCAAAAACCCTGAGCTAAAGCACACCGATTTGGCCCAAAAAAGCCATGTTCACGCCGTTTTGCCCGTTTTGCCACCCAAATGGCAACAAAAATTTAAACGGACTATTTTGGGACGATTCCCAACCTTCCTGAAATGCCCCGATCAATTTTTCTCCCACAGAACGCCATATCCCAGTTGTATCCTCAAAACTGTGGGCTATAGCACACCGATTTGGCCTCAAAATACCCCATTCGCTCTACTTTGCCCGTTTGTCTAACCAAATGGCCACAAAAATTTAAATGAACCATACTGGGACGATCCCCAACCACAATGGCACACCATGGAAATTTTTTATCCCAAGCACAACCGGACCTCGGGCCCACCCCAAAATCGTGGGCTATAGCACACCGAATAGGCCTGAAAATGCCTCGATCGCGCTGTTTCGCTCGTTTATCCGCACAAATAGCCATGAAAATTTAAATGAACCACACTGGGATGATCCCCAACCTCCCTAGAATGCCTCAGCCAATTTTCGACCCACAGCACGTACGAGCCCACCCCCAAAACTGTGTGCTATAGCACAATAATTTGGTGTAAAAATGCCCCGTTCACGCTGTTTTGCCCGTTTCACCAGCCAAATGGCTACGAAAATTTAAACTGACCACACTAAAATGATCTCCAACCTCCTTAGCATGGCTCGATCGATTTTCAGCCCACTGCACGCTCAGGCCCCTGCCCACCCCCAAAATCATAGGCTATAACACACCGATTTGGCACGAAAATATCCCGTTCGAGCCGTTTCGCCCATTTGTCCACCCAAATGGCCACAATAATTTAAACTGACCACACTGGGACGATCCTCATCCTCCCTGGCACGCCTCGATCGATTTTTGGCCTACAACATGCCCGGACCCCGGTCCCACCTCTAAAACGTCGGCTATAGCACACTCTTTTGGCCCAAAAATGCCCCGTTCGCGCAGTTTCTTCTGTTTGTCCACCCAAATAGCCACCAAAATTAAAACGGACCACACTGGGATGATCCCCATCCTCCCTGTCTCGCCTTGGTCGATTTTTTGCCTATAGCATGCCCGAACCCTCGACCCACCTCCAAAAACATGGGCTATAGCACACCCATATAGCCCGAGAATTCCCCGTTCGTGTCGTTTCTCCCGTTTGTCCATCGAAATGGCCACAAAAATTTAAACAGACCACACTGGGAGGATCCCCAACCACCCTGAAATTCCCCAATTAATTTTTGGCCCACTGCATGCCGGACCCCGATTCCACCCTCGTAACCGTGGGCTATAGCATACCAATTCAACCTGAAAATATCCCTTTCGCACTGTTTCGCCTGTTTGCCAAGCCAAATGGCCACAAATATTTAAACGGACCACACTGGGATGATCCTCAAACACCCTAGTATGCCTCGATCGATTTTTGACCCACAACACGCCTGTACCCTAGGCCCACTCCCAAAATCGTGGGCTATAGAACATGGATTTGGCTAAAAAATGCCCCATTCATGTCGTTTCCCTCGTTTGTCTACCGAAATGGCCACGAAAATTTAAATGGACCATACTGGGACGATCCCCAACATCCCTGGCATGCCCCGATTGATTTTTGGCCCACAACACGCCCGGAGCCCAAGCCCAGCCCCCAAAACCGTGGTCTATAGTACACTGATGTAGCTCGAAAATGCCCCGTTCGTGCCGTTTTGCCCGTTTATCCACCCAAATAGCCATGAAAAATTAAACAAGCTACACTGGGATAATCCCCTACCTATCTAGCATGCCTTGGTCGATTTTTAGTGCACAACACGCTGGACCTCTGGCCCACCCTCGAAGCCGTGGGCTATAGTACACCAATTTTGTCCGAAAATGCCCCTTTCGCGCCGTTTCGCCAGTTTGTCCACACAAATGGCAACAAAAATTTAAAAGGACCACACTAGGAGGATCCCCAACCTCGTTGGCACGCCCTGGATGATTTTTGGGCTACATCACGCCTGGAACCGATCCCACCCCCAAAAAAGTGGGTTATAGCACACCGATTTGGTCCGAAAATGCCCCGTTCGCGCTGTTTCGCCTGTTTGTCCATCCAAATGGCCCCAAAAATTTAAACGAACCATACTGGGATGATACCCAACCTCCTTGGCATGCCTCAGTTGATTTTCTACCCATATCACACCCGGACCTCGGGCCCATCCCTGAAATCGTGGGCTATAGCACATCGATTTGGCCAAAAATGCCCTATTTTCACCGTTTGCCCACCCAATGGCCACGAAAATTTAAACGAACCATAATGGGATGATCCCCAACCTCCCTGGCTCACCGCGGCCAATTTTTAGCCCACAGTACGCCCGGACCCCAGGCCCACCTCTAAAATTGTGTGCTATAGAACACTGATTTGGCCCTAAAATGCCCTGTTTGCTCCGTTTCTTTTGTTTGTCAACCCAAAGGACACAAAATTTAAACTGACCACACTGCGATGATCTCCAATCTCTCTGGAATGTCCCGATTGATTTTTGTCCTATTGCACGCCCGGACGTTAGCGCACCCCCAAAATCGTAGGCTATAGCATACCGATTTGGCCTAAAATTGCCCTGTTCGCAATGGTTCATCCGTTTGTCCACCCAGATGGCCATGACAATTTAAACGGACCACACTGGGATGATTTTCATCCTCCCTGTCATGCCTCGGTTGATTTTTATCCCATAATACACCCGAACCCTGAGCCTACCTCCAAACACATGGGCTATAGCACACCCATTTGGCTCAAAAATGCCTCATTCGCACAATTACTCCCGTTTGTCCACCCAAATAGCCATGGAAATTTAAAAGGACCACAATGGGAGGATCCCCAACATCCCATGCATACCCCGATCAATTTTTGGCTCACAGCACGCCTGGACCACTGTTCCACCCCCAAAATCATGAGCTATAGTATACCAATTTTGCTCGAAAATATGTTGTTCGCGCCGTTTCGCCCATTTGTCCACCCAAATGGCCACAAAAATTTAAATGGATACACTGAAACGATCCCCAATCTCCCTGGCATACCTTGGTCAATTTTTGGCCCATAGCACGCGGGGCCCTTGGCCCAACCCCAAAATCGTGGACTATAGCACACCGAATTGGCTCGAAAATGCCCAACTCGCGCCTCTTTGCCAATTAGTCCACCTAAATAGCGACAAAAATTTAATCGGACTGCACTAGGATGATCCCCAATCTCCCTGCCATGCCCCGATCGATTTTTGGGCCACAGCATGCCCGAACCCCGGACCCACCCCCAAAACCCTGGGCTATAGGACACATTTGGCCCGAAAATGCCCTGTTTGAGCTGTTTTGCCTATTTGTCCACCCAAATGGCTACGAAAATTTAAACGGACTACACTGGGATGATCCCTAACATTCCCGGCACACCTCGATCGATTTTTATCCCATTGCACGCTCGGACCCTGGGCCTACCCTCGAAACCGTGGGCTATAGCACACTAATTTTACCTAAAAATGCCCTGTTTGTGCTGCTTCGCCCGTTTGTCCACCCAAATGCCACAAAAATCTAAATGAACCACACTGGAATGATCCCCATCCTCGCTGGCATGCCTCGATCGATTTTTAGCCGACAACACGCCTGGATCCCGGGCACACCTCCAAAAACGTGGGCAATAGCATACCCATTTGGCTCGAAAATACCCTGTTCGCACCGTTTTTCCCATTTGTCCACCTAAATGGCCATGAAAATTTAAACGGACCATACTGGGAGGATCCCCAACCTCCTACGTATGCCCCGATCAAAGTTTGGCCCACAGCATGCCCGGACATCGGGCCCACCCCCAAAACTATGGGCTATAACACACTGATTTGGCCCAAAAATGTCCCGTTTACGTCGTTTTGCCCGTTTGTCCACCCAAATAGCCACGAAAATTTAAACGGACTACACTGTGACGATCCCCAACCTTCATGGAATGTCCCGGTCAATTTTTGGCCTTCAGCACGTCGGACCCCGATTCCATCCTCGAAACTGTGGGGTATAGCACACCGATTTGGCCCAAAAATGCCCTGTTTGCACTGTTTCGTCCGTTTTTCCACCCAAATAGCTACAAAAATTTAAACAGACCATACTGGGATGATCCCCAACCTCCCTGGCATGCCCCGATTGATTTTTGGCCCAGAGCACACCCGAACCACCCATTTAGCCCAAATATGCCCCATTCGTGTCGTTTTACCCGTTGGTCTACCCAAATGGCCACAAAATTTTAAACGGACCACACTGCGACAATCCCTAACCTCCCTGGAATGCCTGAAATCCTGAGCTATTGCACACTGACTTGGCTCGAAAACACCCCGTTTGTGCTGTTTCGCCCGTTTGTCCACCCAAATGGTCACAAAAATTTAAACGGACCACACTAGGATGATCCCCAACCTCTCTGGCATGCTCCAATCGATTTTCGTCCTACAGCACGCTCGGACCCTGGTCCCACCCCCAAAATCATGGGCTATTGCACACCGATTTGGCACGAAAATGCCCTGTTTGGGCCGTTTCTCCCATTTGTCTATCCAAATGGCCACGAAAATTTAAATGGACCACACTGGGATGATCCCCCAACCTCCTTGGTATGCCTCGATTGATTTTTGGACCATAGTACGCTCGGACCCTGGGCCCACCCCTAAAATCGTGGGCTATAACACATCGATTTGGCCCAAAAATGCCCCGTTCGCACCGTTTCGAACGTTTGTCCACCCAAATAGCCACCAAATTTATCAAAGTAGATATGCCAATCGGACATCTCTCAATTCATATATCTTTGTATGTAATTTAGATGTATGCAAATTTTTCATTATGTCATTTGCTCAGAAAATTTATTCATTGGTTCTAGAATTTTGATGCACATAGAATTGCATACCAAAATTTGAAATTTGAACATAATCGAACAAGAGCAAAGTTTGTAATAGACGTTTTCTCTAGTTTCATGCTTCTCTGTTATCCCATTTCATTTTATATTTTGATCATTTGTAATTAACCTACTAGTGTTGCACGATGAAAGAGAAGTATTTTTGTTCGTTACAAAAATTCGACCAACAAAACTGAGGCAGGGGTATATTTGTTTGTTTATTTTTTATGGGCCAAAACCGGCGAATTACATTAGGATGTGATTTATTTTAAAAATTTTAAAATTTAATGTTGATTTGGGCTTTTCTATTAAAGAAAGGTACAAATGAAAAGTTTCTTAACGATGAGGGTAAATATGGTCCCAAAGTATGAAATAGAAGGTAAATTTGACCTCAAAGTAGGACAAAGAGTATATATAGCCAATTTTTTAAAGTAGAGGGGTAAATTTAGCCCCAAAGTATGACAATGAGGGTAAATTTAACTATAAAGTATGACAAAGGATATATTTAGCTAATTTATCAAAGTAGAGGGGTAAATTTGACCCATTTCCCTTAAATTTTTTATGTTGACATATAATTTTGTATTTATTTTACCTTTTTGATGAAATATTTTTTTTAATGCTTAGATAATCATAATAATTAATTAGGGGTGATATAATAAAATTACAATGAAAGCATCAAAGTAAATATGTTTTAAATGACTTGTAATAACTAATTAGAAACGATATACTATAAAAAATACTTGTGAAAATTTTTTTAAGTGGATCTCATATAAGATGTCAATATAATTTAAAATATTAAGAGTTAATTTATTATTTTATATTTTTTATTAAATATTATTAATTTTTTAATATTTAGATAACTGATAATAATTAATTAAAAATGATATGTAAAATAGTCATTTTAGATATATCCACGTGCTGCCTGCTGGTGAACTCACTCTATAACATTGTAGCTTCTATAGTCGGAGCATTTATTAGTGAAATTAGGGCAGACTGCTAGCCATTGAAATTAGGGCAGACTGATAGCCATCGAAGATGACAAGAATTCTTGTGAGCAAATCTAATGCTATTATTCCTTTCATCTCTTCCTTTTATATTCTTCGTTCTTCATCAATTAGACCTTATTCTTCGTTAAAGGGTAAAGTTGGAGTACGCATCAATGTTGAGAATGAGGTCAAGTGCTTAGACGATGCTGTTAATCTATTCAATCGAATGGTCAGAATGAAGCCTCTTCCTTCTCTTCCTGTCTTCTGTAAATTACTTAAGACTATGATTAATATGAAGCATTACTATGCTGTCATTTCTCTTTTCCGAGAAATGCGGAAATTGGATATTCCAATTGATGAATTCATCTTGAGTAATGTGATTAACAATTATTGTTTGATGCATCGTGTTGATTGTGCATTTTCGTTGTTACCCATTCACTTGAAAAGTGGCATTCCATTTAATGTTGTCACCTTTAACACTCTTATAAGGGGATTATTTGCTGAAAATAAAGTCACAGATGCAGTTGTCTTGTTCAAAAATTTGGTGAGGGAGAATATCTGTGAGCCCAACGAAATCACATATGGAACCGTCATGAATGGACTCAGCAAAAGGGGACATACTGAGAAGACTTTAAGTTTGCTTCGTTTAATGGAACAAGGGAACACTAAGCCCAACATATATATCTACAATGTTGTTATTGATGCCTTCTGCAAAGATAGAAACTTAGATGCTGCTATCAGCATTCTGAACGAGATGAAACAGAAAGGCATTCCTCCGGACATAGTCACACATAATTCATTAATTGATGGTTTGTGTAAGCTTGGTCAGTGGGAAAAGGTTAAGACTTTATTATCTGAGATGGTGAATCTTAATATTTATCCAAATGTGCGCACCTTCAGCATACTGATAGATGGACTATGCAAAGAAGGGAAAGTCGAAGATGCCGAGGAAGTAATGAGGCACATGATAGAAAAAGGTGTAGAGCCTAATATAATCACCTACAGTGTGATAATGGATGGATATTGTTTGCGTGGTCAAGTGGATAGAGCAAGGAGAGTTTTTGATATAATGATTGATAAGGGCATTGAGCCTAACATTTTTAGCTATAGCATACTAATAAATGGATACTGTAAGAAAAAGGAAGTGGCCAAGGCCATGCAATTGCTTGGTGAAATTTCTCAAAGGGGATTAAAGCCGGATATTGTTACCTACAATACTATCCAGCAGGGTCTGTTTGATGTTGGAAGAATTGGCGATGCAAAAAAAATTTATGCCGAGATGCTATCCAGGGGGCCTGTACCTAATTCATCCACTCATTGTACATTGCTCAAAGGTTATTTTAGGTACGGACTCGTTGAAGAAGCTATGTCACTCTTTAATAAGTTGAAAATAAATAGAGAAGATACCAATATTGAACTTTACAATGTTGTCATTAATGGATTGTGCAAAAATGGTAAACTCGATAAAGCTCATGCTATTTTTGAAAAGCTTTCTTTGATCGGATTGCTTCCGGATGTGAGAACATACAATGTAATGATAAACGGATTTTGTCTACAAGGATTGTTAGATGAAGCTAAAAGTATGCTAAGAAAAATGAAGAAGAATAGTTGTTTGCCAGACAATGTCACTTACAATGTGTTTGTGCAAGGATTTCTCAGGTGGAGCAAATTTAGTGAAATGAGAACTTTTATGGTGGAAATGGCTGATGGGGGCTTCTCTTTTGATGCAAGTACAGCTGGATTTTTGGTAAACGTTGTAAGAGAGAATCCTTCTGTCCTTGACATGATACCAGAGCTTCACTCAAAAAATAAGTATTGAATATTTGTTTTGGTTGGTTTATTTGGCTTTGCTATCGCTATTGCAAAAGGTGATGACAAATAGAGCATTGCTTGAGCTTTCTAGGAAGCCTTATTGAAAAGCACGTCACAAATTTTAGTTGGAATTGTATTTGTCCATCTAAAATTTTTGAAGTTGGAGTTGGAATTGTATTTGTCCATAAATATAATTGGAGTTGTTCTTGAATTTTTGTAAGAGAAGGAAGATGGAACAAAGTGAAAGCAACTTTTTCTTGTTTTTCACTTTTCCAAATAGAACTCCAAGTTGTATTTCAAATTCTCATGGCCAAACATCAACTTGGAGTTGTCTTTGGCAAATAATGAATTTTTTTTCCAGAAAAGTGAAAAAATTCTCATGGCCAAACGGGCCCTAGTAATTCCATTGATATTGTCGAAGAGGAACATCAAATATTCATGTTTCTGAGTATAAACCCTCCCAAAGAGAACAGGTCTATTATATTTTCTTATGCCGATTTCACCAGCATTAACTACTTGTAGTTGTGTTTTTCATAGGTGTCTTTCATCTTTCTAGGTTTTTCTTTTTTAAGGTTTTGACGCTATTGAGTGTTTGTTAAGTTTATCTGCAGGTTGCTGCAGGGCAAATTGCTAGTGCTGGAATGGTTGCAGTGAGTTATGTTCAGAGAATTTCTGAAAAGGTTTTAAGATTTATTAGTATCTTAACAACTGCTTTTGTGACTTGCTTTTCTTAAACCCTTTTCTTCCGCGCAGGTGTCTCTAGCATCAGACTTTACGTACAACTACAGGTCTTGAGATGTTACAGCAAGCTTTGGTTACAATTACATCCTTCTGCAGGTAACCTTTTGTCGTTATTAGCACCTCAAAATTGTCATTATCTTTTTCAAAATGATTGCATGCAGACTCCAATTATTTCTTGCCCTTAGGTTTTGACACCTTGATGGTAGAACAGTGCTAGCATTATTATCCAGTTTACATTATAGAACAGCTACCATCTCTTCCCTGTATATGGCATGGCTAAACTTGTGTTGTGCCTGTGCGTCCACGTTCTTGCTTCGTGATTTTCTTGATGACAAAGGAACCCACGACAAAATCCTTTAGGTGCACATAAGGTACCCCAGTCCAGTCCAATAGCCTGCAAACCACACAAGAAAAGTAAAACGCAATAAGCAAGCCCTGTGGGATGAGCTCGGCCACCCTTGCGGATCTTGCTTGCTTCCTAATTTTCCGCTCTCTTTATGAGTCAGGATATATGTACTAGTGATTTTCATCTGTTTTCTCTTTCAATCTTTATGCTATGTTACATCTCATTTCTTTTTGCTATGCAATGTCTTGTGTGTGGGTCGTTTCTTATTCTTCCGGCCTAGTGGCATTATTCCATTTTTGTAACCGACATAGTGGAGACGAGTTGAGAGTACAAATTTGAGCACCTCAACTTGTTCTCTGTTGGCAACGAAACACTCCAACTTGTTTTCACTGTGTCTCGTGTTTATCTCCTATGCGGACATGGCACATAGATTTTAAAGGTGTCCAGAGGATTATTTTGTAAGTTGGAGTGTTCAATTGACACAGTGGAAACGAGGTTTGGTGTCGAGATGTGCATACTCAAGTTGGAGTGTTAACTCACCAGCTGAGTCCAAGATTGAGTGTCTGTCTGGATTTGACCAACAATTCTGATTTGTTGAAACCCAAACTAGTCACCACTTAAAAGTGTACTAAAAGAAGGAATATTCTATTGTAGGTCTCTCAGGTAGGTTGACGTAGGACAAGACTAAACTATCTCAAGTGACCTTTTCTCATTTTATCCTCAATGTGTTCTACCAATACCTTCTACTGTTTGACATAATGTGATCATTCTAATCTTGCATGATCGTGTATCGATATCAATATTTTTATTTTCTCAACACTCATCTTGTGGATATTGGAACTCTGAGGCTCATCCTTTTAGCTGACGTGACATCTTTGTCTTGGGCTTCATTTTATGTAATAAAGGTTCCACGTCAGCCCAAAAGGGTGACAAAAATATGTTAAAATTGAGTTCGGGTAATAGGACCCCTGTGAATGAGTATATCGGAGCAACTTTGATCATAGTTCGGAAGATACTGGATACTTGTCTCAAAAAATAAATATATATTTCATGGCCAAAGCTCCCTATTGCAGATTATTGTTCCCTCCTGAGAGTATGATTAAGTTGGAGGCCCCATTTTCTTTTGCTTTATACACTTTTTTGGAAATACTATGCATCATTTTCTACCTAACATCAATCATTTGTCCTCTCTCTCCATCTTCTAATTTTCAGCTTTTCATTTTTCAAGCTAATAGTTTTCTGGAGAGTACACAAAAACACAGAGGAACAAAGCAACTATATCAAAATTTTCATCAAGTGATAATAAGGTTATTCTCTGATAAACTTAGTTTGTGTGGTTTTGGTAATAAGATTTGTAGAAAAAATTGAGAAAGTAAACACAATACAATTTACTTATTTACATCTGTACATTTTTTGCTGCTTTATTCTCCTGATAAACTTTTTATCTATATTTTATACGTCAGATCCTGAGAATTTGAAAGGAAAGGAATTTGAAAGACAATTTTATCTAGTTTTTATACATCAGATTCGGAGAATTTGGCCAGTGAAACTTGGAAGACACTTACAGTCATGGAAAAACAAGTAGAAATCGAGAAAGGGAAAGCAAACAATTTTGAGGTATGTCATGATCACTGAACTTTACTTATTTATGTATCTGTTAATTAGTTACTTATATAAACTAGTTTTGACTCGCTAAAATATAATCACAAAATTAATATTTTCTCACATTTAAGTCATTAGTCATTGAACTGTGTTAATTATCCTGAAAATACAATTCACTAGGTCAAATTGTAAAATGGAGATTAAATGGATACAAGTTTTGAAAGTAGAGGGGGTAATTCTGGATAGCTTTCCTTTAATTAAATCCATGTGGCTTTTGTTTTAACAAAAAAAAAATTAGAAAAATAATTTTATCATCGACTATTTCACTTCCATTAGTCAAAACCTACGTTGCGCGGACTCTTCACTTTCGATGTTGCACCCGTGTCGTATTCTCCAAAAATACACTAGTTTTGATGAATCTGACACACCCGTTGACATTTTTAAAGAGTCCGAGCAACATAGGTCAAAAGGGGCATACTAGAGTCATTTGTCTTACACCACGGGTATAAATAACCCATTTTTCTAGGAGAGGGCATATTGGTCTATGTCTTGTAGTATATTTGGACCTTTTCCTATTATTTTGATTTTTGTTATTTGAATATTTATGGAAGAAGATAAAGCATGTAACAATTTTCATAAATATTCCTTAAGGATTTCTCTTCAAATTCATACAAAACACATGTGCACGTGTTGGTTGCCTGTATAGAGTAAATATTGCATAGAGTAAATACTGCATGGTATGTATATTCGTCATGAAAATTTTGATATAATATTTGGTCATTTGGCAGATGTTATTTTCTGCTCTTCGGAAGGACGTTGTCAACGTTCTGGATTTAATGGAGATGTTAAAGAATGAAGAAGATCAAAATGCTGTTGACGTGTATCTAATTGAAAGGCTGAGACTTGAGCTGGCATTTATTTGTACATACGTCCAGCTTTCTTATTCCGATTAGGAGCAGTTCGAAGTTGTAATGATTTATTCAAGGCAAAGGGTTGACAATCTGCTTCGACCAATTTTGAACGATGTTGACAGCAACGCCGGGTGTCAATACAACATGGATCATGTTCTTCCCAACCTCAGGGGTAATGTCGATGATTGTATCAGCTCGTGTTATCGTTCTACATCAATTGCCACCATGACTGACGAGCAGTTGAACTTCCTCCTTCTGAATCTCCATCATCTATCCAAGTATCTTGCTGAACGGATATTTCCATTAGAGATTCATCATGAGATTCTTCAGAATGTGTCTGGCAACATGAAAGATTTCCATGGGCTGATAGTGAATGGTTGCATTGAGCACGAATTTGTTCAGTATGTCTTGCCTCAGTTTCAATTCATGGCTGAGAGAGTTGGACTCTTCCTTTGGCATGATCGACTTGATGGAGACTCTCGACTCTTCAAGCTAGCACATCTACTCATGAAGATTATTCCAATTGAACTGGAGATGATGCAAATATTTTATACAAATTTGAAAGCTTCACCATCAGCAGAAATTGAACGCTTCATTAACCAGCTCCTTGAAACCTCTCCGGAAGTTTATCTGATTCATCTACAAGAGCACATGGTAACTGTTATTACCGTAAGCACTTCAGGGGCTCGAAGCATTCATGTCGTGATAGAGTTCCTATTGATTATTCTTACTGATATGCCCAAGGAAATTATTCATCATGACAAACTATTTGATCTTTTGGCACGTGTTGGAGCACTTATCAGGGAGGTATCAACTCTTGTTCATGACTTAGAAGAAAAATCAAGGAATGAAGAGAGTACCGATGAAACAAGACGTGCAACTCTAGACTTGCTGGAACTGGAAAATATTGAACTCCTCAAAGAAGATCTCGAACATGTTTATTTGAAAGCGCCAGACTCATCTCAATGGTGCTTCCCCATGAGCGATGGACCTCTCTTCATGCATCTGCTGCACAGACACCTAAATGATTTGCTATATTCCAATGCTTATTCAATTGCATTGATAAAGGAAGAAATTGGGCTGTGAAGGAAGACCTAGAATTCATAAGATCGTTCTTCGGCAATGTTGAGCAAGGATTGTATAAAGATCTATGGGCACATGCTTTAGATGTGGCATATGGGGCTAAAGATGTCATCAATTCAATTATCCTAAGAGATAATGGTCTGTTACATCTTATTTTCTCACTTCCCATCACAATAAAAAAGATTAGCCTTATCAAAGAAGATGTCTCCAATTTACTTGAGAAGATTCCCAAGAACAAGAGCCTCGTTGTTGTAAACGCTCCCAAGAATCCACTTGAAAGAAAGTCATTGACAAGTGGTAAAATTATTGTAGGTTTTAAGGAGGAGACAAACTGGTTAATTACTAAGCTAACCAGTGGACCGAAAGATCTTGATGTCATTTCAATCACTTGTATGCCGGGTTCGGGCAAAACTACTTTGGCGTACAAAGTATACAATGACAAATCAGTTTGTAGTCATTTCGACCTTCGTGCATGGTGCACAGTCGACCAAGAATATGACGAGAAGAATTTGTTGGTGAAACTTTTTAATCAAGTTACTGGCTCAGATTTGAAGTTCAGTGAGGATATTGATGTTGCCGATAAGCTACGGAGACAATTGTTTGGAAAGAGGTACCTAATTGTGTGGGATACTACTGTATGGGATGATTTAACAGGACCTTTCCCTGAAGTTGAGAAAGGAAGTAGAATTCTTTTGACGACCCGGCAAATGGAAGTGGCTTTGCATGGAAAGCGCAACACTGATCCTCTCAAGCTTCGGTTGCTAAAATTAGAAGAGAGTTGGGAGTTATTAGAGAAAAGGGCATTTGGAAACGAGAGTTGCCCTGATGAACTACTGGAAGTTGGAAAGGAAATAGCCCAAAATTGTAAAGGACTTCCTTTGGTTGTTGATCTGATTGCTGGAGTCATTGCAGGTTTGGAAAAGACGAAGTCTGTGTGGCTTGAAGTTTGAAATAATTTGAATTCCTTTATTTTGAACAGTGAAGTTGATGTGATGAAGGTTATAGAATTAAGTTATGACCATTTACCTCATCACATGAAGCCCTGCTTTCTCTACCTTGCATCTTATCCAAAGGACACAGAAATCAACAGAGATTTGTTGAAAATGTATTGGCATGCCGAAGAGTTTCGAAGAAGTGATGGAAATTTACTTGGATAATTTAATTTCCAGTAGCTTAGTAATTGCTTTCAATGAGATAGGTGATAACCCAACTTGCCAACTACATGATCTTGTACATGACTTTTGTTTGATAAAAGCAAGAGAGGAAAAGTTGTTTGGAGAGATAAGTTCAAGTGATGCATCTTCATCTTCAGATTTGATGCCACGAATTGTAAACATTGTGTATAATAAGGAGCAGTTTGAGCTTAACAATTTCGTCCTGTTCAGTTCAAAAAAGAAAAGGCATTCTGGTAAACACCTCTATTCTTTGTTGATAACTAGAGAAGAGATGGAAGATCGTCTTTCTGATGCATGTCACCTAAGAGACTTGAGGTTTCTTAGAGCGTTGATGCTGGATCCCTCTTTTATCATTGTGAAAGATTCTTTGCTGAATGAAATATGCACGTTGAATCATTTGACGTTCTTAAGAATTGGGAAAGAAGTTAAATCCTTGCCTTCATCTTTCTCAAACCTCTGGAATCTAGAAACCCTATGGGTTAAAAACGAGGGATCAACCTTGGTACTATTACCGAATATTTGTGATCTTGTAAAGTTGCGAGTGCTGAACGTGACTGCTTGTTCTTTCTTTGATATGGATACAGATGAACCAATACTAATAGCAGAGGATTCAAAGTTAGAGAACTTGAGATAATTAGGCAAACTCGTGCTTCCCTATTCGAAAGAAACAGAGGATATTTTCAAAAGGTTTCCCAATCTTCAAGAGCTTTCATTTATTCTCAAGGAGTCATGGGATTATTTAATAGAGAGATATTGGTTCCCGAAATTGGATTTCCTAAGCAAACTAGATTTCCTCAGAGTAGAATTTGAAAGTTCAAACACAAAAGAAAGTGGGCCCTCTGTAGCGACAAATTGGTTGTGGGATTTTCACTTCCCTTCCAATTTTAAAACATTGTGGTTGTATGACTTTCCTTTGTCATACGATTCACTATCAACAATAGCGAGACTGCCCAATCTTGAAGAGTTGTTCCTTATGAGAACAATCATCCAGGGGGAGGATGGAACATGGGGGAGGAAGACACCTTTGAGAGTCTCAAATATTTGTGTTTTGAAGAAGTGACTCTTGCTAAGTGGGATCTTGGAGAGGAATAATTTCCCGTGCTTGAGAAATTAGCACTGTGGGAATGTCATAAGCTTGAGGAGATTCCGTCTAGTTTCGAAAATATTTCTTCATTGAAATTTATCGAACTTTACAAGAGCCCTCAACTTGAACATTCAGCTCTGAAGATTAAACAATATGTTGATGATACGACGGGAGGGGACACGCTTAAGGTCGAAATATCTCGAGCACCAACAGAACAGGTTATTCTCCATTATGATTCTTTTAGTGGCAATTGCCGCAGTGCAAAAAGATGTCCACACAGAACACGTAGTTTGATGAAAGTCTCAATTGAACTGTTTGTGAATGGTAAATAGAAAATGAGCAAATAATTAAGTTGATTTGTTGATTCCATGCAACTCTGCGGATGTGTGCAACCATCTCATCCAGAAATGTTAGCTGTTAATAATTATACATCTGCTATCTTGGTAAATCAGCAGTGCTTGAATAACTATATAGTTATAGGTTTTGTTTTCTTGAATATTTGGGTCTTCTGTTTTCTTCTTTATCGTATAAACTATTTTTTCTTTTGGTGTGTGTGTAAATTAACATTGTGGGATAACATTTTATAAACACCATTGATGTTTGAACTTGCCCAATATCTTGAAAATGTCTTTATATGTCTGACTACTGCAAAGTTGTTTCCTTCTATGACTTTTAAAGTTTTATGCTTCAGACCATGAGAACCAGAAATGAAGGGTAGGAGAAGCTACTTTGGGAAGAAGGAAAAATGGAGAAAAGAGAGGAGGAAGCGAACAAGTCATCGGTACGTCCTACATATTAACACTAACATTCTCTGTCATACATATGTCTAAAGAACTTCTAATCTGAAGCATAAATAATAAAAGTTTCTTTCTTTCCCACAAACTTTCTCTGTCCCTGTCAAAACAGAACCCTTCCTTGCTGCCCTCAGCTCCTCCTTCATTCTCAGTTCACCTCCCGCTGCTATGCCTTGCACTGTGACTTTTCTGCCACCGAAAGCCGGCGACTTCAACTGTAACTTTCTCATTGAAACATACATGGAGTTGCCTACCGACTGCTATTGGAAAAGAAGGTCGGCAGCCTCTCTACTATATGAAAGTTATCCTATATCTCAGTTTTGCTCATGTTTCTGTAAATCTTTCAATAAAATACATCATCACAAACATGTGAAGACTCTTCAGGTACTGAAGTCATTGAGAAATTCCTATGCAACAAGAAGTGGGCTCTCTGCCTACAAGGAGTTATAATTGTCACACAGGCTGGTGGAATCAACCATTGAAAGCGTTTGGTGTTGAAGGCTGATGTATTTAATGATCAAGATGTTTATATAGCTGATGTTGTAGAACATTACATTCATGTGAAACTGTAAGCTTCTATACTATACTAATCATAACAAACTTTTTAAAATAATACAAATAATACGTATCCGAAGAGTTATCCGATCTTTGAAAAGGAAAAGTGAAACCTCAAATTTTGGGTAATCTTATTTTCTTCACTAATATCTTCTAACCATGGTTTCTTTTCTGCAGGTGGCACCTTTAAGTTCATTAACTTTGGTTGACAAACTCGAATAATTAACTTAATGAGGTGATGTTTAAGCAGTCACCAGCTTGTGGCCCCAGTTTTAAGGTGGCAAGCACATACTACACGGAGGGCGATATCAACAAGTCTGTCTCCTTCAGACCCTGATGCATATGGTTAGTGTTCCGAGAAATGCTATCTGACATTTATTTTGTATTTTGATTCCAAGCGTGTTATCTTCAGTTTCATAATCATGGTAAGAGTCTGATGTTCAATATATCCATATATATGGCTAATTGTTTAGTGCTTTCTGAAATACAATTAATTTGACAATGTTGGAATATAATTGCTGTTGCAGTTAGCTGCTACTCTTTAGATGCTCATTAATTCAAAATCTAATGCAGGAAGGGTATGGATGAGGATGAACAAACTGTTGCTCGGAATTATTCAAGAGCAGCACGGATATATCACCACAGGCAACTTCCTAAAGCGTCAAAGAAGAATCCACTATCTGTTTTATGTCAAGCATACGTGAAGTAACTCCTGATATAACAGTAAAAGCAACATGTGCAGGTGTATTGACTCTTAAGAGATTTGATATTGCTCCATGAGCCCTTTGTTTGAGGCAACTTGCCAAGAAGGGTGCAACTTTCCAACATAACCATATGCTAAGAAGGGTGCAATTTATTTAGTTGTTTACTTGATAGGACCATTTCTTATTTCTTACTTGAGCAACAAGTTGATGCACATGTGATGGAAGAAAAAGAAGCTCAGTAGGATGAATTCGCCGATATTGCTGTGGTAGCCAACTCTGCATGTGTGAACAATTTAGCTGCACAGGCTGCTACTCTTGCTCCAACTGTTATCGTGTACCCCGTAGCTGTTGCACTAGCCCCATCCCTGCAGATATATTGCTCGGGCAGCTACCTAAATCATTCGATGGCATAAGAGGCTTGATGTTGCTCCAAGATCCCTTACTGTGACAAGAAGGGTATAACTTTCACAATATCCAGCAAGTTGTGTGTAACAACCTCAATTTCAGACAACTCTAATATATATATATATTATACTTCCAAATCCGAATACAAATAAGAATTCGATTGACAAAGTAACAATGGACAAACACTAATGGGACATCTACGAGTGAGTAACAGAGGGAGAAGGTAAGTAGAAGGAGATGAGATAATAGACCATTGAAGGGGAGATGAGAGGATACAGACTTAGCCGAAGCTTTAACATAATTTGCATAATCTCTTCAGTATGGAACTGCTCCTATTTAAGGTGTTTGCCTAACCTGGATCTCAAAGGAAATCCACTCTTTTGTTGGGTTGTAACTTCACCTCAGGCCCAAGTCCAGAGCCCATGACCGAATTCATAACAATAGCCCCATCCTCAATAACAACCTTGTCCTCAAGGTTCAAGACAAAGAATCCAACAAAAAGTAATTTAAATTGTGACCAAAGTTTGATGGTGCGTAGTTGGATTTGATGTTCACCAGGTAGCAACATGCAATAACCATAGGACTCCTCGGTTCCTGCTGCTGTAAAAGCATATGAGTGATGCTGGTTTGGAAATCTTTTTGATCCAAACACTGCAAGCATCGTACAACACAATTGATATATAAAAAGAGCTTGCAACTCCCTTGAATAATTGTCAGAACCAGTGAGTAGTGTGTTAAACATATTCATGATAGTGACTGCCTTTTCCAACCCATAATTGTGTGGCCAATAGCAACAACAAATCACCTTGAGAAATTCATTGACATGCACAAGTAGAGGAGCATATGCTGAAAGCATAACATGAACGAATCCAGGAAACCTCACAAACATATCAAAATCAAGAAAAGGACCGAGACCCAAAATAAGATACAACGAAATTCGCCTTGATATACGAACTACACCAAACATAGCAAACGACCTCGTTGGTCACGAGTCCACACATGGTTTGTTCCTCACTGGTCACAGCTATGCCCAATTGGTCACAATTGGCAACCCTCGGGTCCAGGCCACCACTTCGAATCACGGCCCCTATGCAGGGGACTCTCAATGATAGTACCAATGTTATAAACCAAACGGGAGAGCCCAACCCAAAAGACTAATTTAATAGGTGGGAGAACCCATTGGCTTATAACCCCCTTAGCATTTCTCTTTTTTTCCAATGTGAGACATTGGTTCATTACATTGTGACAATGACCATGTATATTTCAAATAATTTCACATGTACAAGGAGGTAGTGTGAGTATGCATAATCTACTTTTGTTTTTTGTTCTTGTATTTTGTACCATTAATTTGGTATCATTATTTGTTAGAATATGTTATAAACTCTGTAATGATTGTAACATAATTGATTTCTTCTATGTCGTAAAACTCTATTATGATAAATAAAATATGTGATTCTCTTCTAGTTCGTGTTTGCTTGTTAGTGAATGGTTTGTCCCTCGCTAGGATTAATAAATGTAACAATTTGGTTTACATTGAAGGTTTTGGGTTAAAAAAAAATTGTTGTTTGGGTTTTAAAAAAATGGACTTTTTGATTTGTTTTTTAAAGAGAAAAGGGTGAGATATAACCTTCAAATTTGTGAATTAGAGTAGATATATTCCTCGTTTAAAAAGTGGTGCATATATATCCTTGTTGTTTAATAAATAGTGCGTATAATATATGTGTTTTGTTTACAGAATTATATCATTGAATAAAAAAAATTCTAAACTGGTTTTAAAAGTATTTCAAATCTTCTAAAAGAAACTAAAAGGTTGTGAGTTCAAGTTACCAAATGAGCAAAGGATATAAGTCACAAATATTGACAATCCAAAATATTTAAACGATATATGAAAATTTACGGTCAAAGATAAATTTATTTGAATCTCGAAATTCGAAAAGCGACACATGAATTGAGAAGGAGGGGATATTTCTTTTTACCCCACCACCACCTCACCATAGTCGTTAGGCAATAAACGTTTGACTAATCTTCAAAGCTGAACTGAATGGAATTGAATTCAAAACTAAAACGGTATGTATAACTTAAATAAACTAGTGTACAAGTCCTACCATCAATAAAATATTGAACTCTTCAAGGAAGATCTCAAAAATGATTATCTGAAAGCCCCGGACCCATATCAATGTTGCTTCCCCATGAATGATGGACCGCTCTTCATGCATCTGCTACAAATACACTTGAATGATCTGCTAGATTCCAATACTTATTCAATTGCATTGATAAAGGAAGAAATTGGGCTGGTGAAAGAAGACTTAGAATTCATAAGATCTTTTTTCACAAACATTGATCAAGAATTTTGTAAAGATCTTTGGGCACGTATTTTAGATGTCGCATACGAGGCAAAAGATGTCATTGATTCGATTATTGTTCGAGATAATGGTCTCATACATTTTATTTTCTCACTTCCCCTTACCATAAAAAAGATTAAGCTTATCAAAGAAGATGTCTCCAATATATCCGAGAAGATTCCCAAATGTTGTAAACTCTCCCAAGAAGCCAGTTGAAAGCAAGTCATTGATGGGTGGTAAAATATCTGTAGGCATTAAGGAGAAGACAAACTGGTTAATTAGGAAGTTCACCACTGGACCAGCAAATCTAGATGTCATCTCAATCACTGGTATGCCGGGTTCGGGTAAAACTACTTTGGCGTACAAAGTATACACTGATGAATCAGTTTGTAGTCATTTCGACCTTCGTGCTTGGTGCACAGTCGACCAAGAATATGACGAGAAGAATTTGTTGGTGATACTTTTTAATCAAGTTACTGGCTCGGATTTGAAGTTCAGCGACGAAATTGATGTTGCCGACAAGCTGCGGAAACAATTGTATGCAAAGAGGTACCTAATTGTGTTAGATGACGTGTGGGATACTACGACATGGGATGATTTAACAAGACCTTTCCCTGAAGCTGAGAAAGGAAGTAGAATTATTTTGACGACTCAGCAAAAGGATGTGGCTTTTCATGGATAGGGAAACACTTATCCTCTTAACCTTCGATTGCTAAGACTAGAAGAGAGTTGGGAGTTATTAGAGAAAAGGGCATTTGGAGAAGAGAGTTGCCCTGTTGAACTCTTGGATATCGGAAAAGAAATAGTTCAAAATTGTAAGGGACTTCCTTTGGTTGTTGATCTGATTGCTGGAGTAATTGCATGTTTGGAAAAGACAGTCTGTCTGGCTTGAAGTTCTAAATAGTTTAAATTCATTTATTTTGAACCATGAAGTTGATGCGATGAAGGTTATAGAATTAAGTTATGACCATTTACCTCATCATGCGAAGCCATGTTTTCTCAACTTTGCGAGATATTTGAAGGACAAAAAAAATCAACAAAGATAAGTTGAAAATATATTGGCGTGCGGAAGGGCTTGTTGAACAAATAGAGATGATGAGTGTGGAAGAAGTGATGGAAATTTATTTGGATAATTTAATTTCCAGTAGCTTGATAATTGCTTTCAATGAGATAGGTTATTACCCGCATTGCCAAATTCATTATCTTGTGCACGACTTTTGTTTGATAAAAGCAAAAGAGGAAAAGTTGTTCGTCCGGATAAGTTCAAGTGATCCATCTGCTTCTTCACATTTGATGCCACGCATGGTGACCATTGTTTATGATAAGGAGCACTTCGGGCCTAACAATTTCGTCCTGCTTGATTCAAAAATGAAAAGGCATTCTGGTAAACATCTCTTTTCTTTGTCGATAACTGATGCATGTCACCTAAGAGAATTTAGGCTTCTGAGAGTGTTGCAACTGGATCCCTCTTTTATGATGGTGAAAGATTCTTTGCTGAATGAAATAGGCATGTTGAATCATTTGAGGTTTATACACATTGGGACATGATACAAGAATTACGAGGACAACACAAAACACACTTCAAAATCAGTCCACAAGATCAAAGATCCGAGGAACCTTTTGAAGACCACACTCGGATTCAACAAACAACAAAAAGAACACAACATATTGATGTGTTTATCACCTAAAAACAGCTAACAACAAACTATGTTAACAACAACAAGATGAAGAACAACAACAATGGAACAAGAACAACAAGTCACGGATTTGAATTACAAGAACACAAACAAACGATTACAACATAAACAAAATGGATAGATAGTTAGACCTTGGTTAGTATAATCTTAAGAATCCAAGACTATGGTAATCTTGGACCCTTAACACTACACACAACGGTTAACCTAACTCCTACGTTGACACAAGAGGAGCTTTTCCTCCTCTAAACACCAATGTCTCAAGCCAACATTGCAACACAAGTGACATCCACACTTGTTGCCCTCATTTCGGTGTGGTGGCTATTCCAAGCCCTACAACTAAAGGTGTTTCATGTTTCAAGTCTTACATCAATGAACAACTAATGAGAAAAAGACCTAAAATGTTCTATTTATATTCTATTACAAGACAAGGCAAAATGACAACAAAACCCTTAAAGGGTGGGGTGGCCATGGAGTGCATTTGGACCCAATGAAGTGACCAAAATACCCTTAATGAAGATGACTAAATCATGACCCATTAAGTTTTGTCCAAAACCGTGAGTCCTGATAAGCGTTTTATACATTAGACCCTCGGAATTTTAAAGGAAAGAGAACTTGAAAGACGCTTACAGCCATGGAAAATGAAGGAGAAAGAAAAAACAATTTTGTGGTAAGTCATACTTTTGTGGTAAGTCATACTCACTCCGTTCCTAAATAATTGTTGTTTCAGTTTGGGTACACCCTTAAGAAACTATTCATCTCTAGAAAACAAAAGTGTTTTTACTAACTATTCATTTGGCTGGTGTCTTTTTCTGCTCTTCGCAAGGACATTGTCGACGTTCTGGATTTCATGGAGAGGTTAAAGAATGAAGAAGATCAAAATGCTGTTGACATAGTGGATCACATTGAAGAGCTGAAACTTGAGCTGGCATTTATTTGTACATATGTCCAGCTTTATCATTGTGATTTGGAAGAGTTGGAAGATGCAATGAGTGAGTCAACATCAGGTGTAAATACAACATGGATCATGTCCTTCCAAGCCTCTTGGATAATATCGGTGATTGTGTCAGCTCGTGTTATCATTCTACATCAAGTGCCACCATGACTGATGAGCAGTTGAGCCTCCTCCTCCAGAATATAATCATCGATGCAAGTATCGTGCTGAACAGATTTATCCATTAGAGTCTCAGTATGAGATTCTAAAGAATGTCTGGTAACATTAAAGATTTCCATGGGTTAATAGTAAATGGTTGCATTGAGCACGAGATTGTCGAGTATGTCTTGCCTCAGTTTCAACTCATGGCTGAGAGAGTTGGACTCTTCCTTTGGAATGATCGACTTGATGTAGACTCTTGACTCTACAAGTTAGCACATCTACTCATTAAGATTATTCCAATTGAACTGGAGGTGATGCAAATATGTTATACAAATTTCAAAGCTTCACCATCAGCAGAAGTTGGATGCTTTATTAAACAACTCCTTGAAACCTCTCCAGACATCCTTAGAGAGTATCTGATTCATCTACAAGAACACATGGTAACTGTTATTACCCCTAGCACTTCAGGGGCTCGAAACATTCATGTCATGATAGAGTTCCTATTGGTTATTGTTACTGATATGCCCAAGGACATTATTCATCATGACAAACTATTTGATCTTTTGGCACGTGTTGTAGCACTTACCAGGGAGGTATCAACACTTGTTCGTGAATTAGAAGAAAAATCAAGGAATGAAGAGAGCACCGATGAAACAAGTCGTGCAACTCGAGACTTGGTGGAAAATATTGAACTCCTCAAGGAAGATCTTGAAAAAGTTTATTTGAAAGCCCCAGACTCATGTCAATGGTGCTTCCCCATGAGTGATGGACCGCACTTCATGCATCTTCTACACATACACTTAAAAGATTTGCTGGATTCCAATTCTTATTCGATCGCATTGATAAAGGAAGAAATTGGACAGGTGAAAGAAGACCTAGAATTCATAAGATCTTCCTTCATGAACATTGAGCAAGAATTGAATAAAGATCTCTGAGCTCGTGTTTTAGATGTGGCATATGAGGCAAAAGATGTCATAAATTCAATTATTGTACGAGATAATGGTTTAATACATCTGATTTTCTCACTTCCCATTACGATAAAAAAGATCAAGCTTATCAAAGAAGAAGTCTCCAATATATCAGAGAAGATTCCCAAGAACAGGAGCCTCACTGTAGTAAACTGTACCAAGAAGACAGTTGAAAGAAAGTCATTGACGGCTGCTAAAATAATGTAGGTTTTAAGGAAGAGACAAACTGGTTAATTAGTAAGCTCACCAGTGGGCCGAAAGATCTTGACGTCATTTCAATCACCGGTATGCCGGGTTCGGGCAAAACTACTTTGGCATACAAAGTATACAATGATGAATCAGTTTGTAGTCATTTCGATGTTCGTGCATGGTGCACTGTTGACCAAGAATATAACGAAAAGAAGTTGCTGGTGAAACTTTTCAATCAGGTTACTGGCTTGGATTTGAAGTTCAGTGACGATATTGATGTTGCTGATGAGCTACGGAGAAAATTGCATGGAAAAAGGTTTCTAATTGTGTTAGATGATGAATGGTATACTACTACATGGGATGAGTTGACCAGACCTTTTCCTAAAATTGAGAAAGGAAGTAGAATTATATTGACGACTCGAGAAAAGAAAGGGGCTTTTCATGGAAAGTGCAACTCTGATCCTCTTAACCTTCGATTGCTGAGTTTAGAGGAAAGTTGGGAGTTATTAGAGAAAAGGGCATTTGGAAAAGAGAGTTGCCCTGATGATCTATTGAATGTTGGAAACGCTCTCTGATGATCTATTGAATGTTGGAAACGAAATAGCCCAAAACTGTAAGGGACTTTGGTGGAGTCATTGCAGGTTTGGAAAAGGCAAATGCTGTGTGGCTTGAAGTTAGAAATAATTTGAATTCCTTTATTTTCGGCAGTGAAGTTGATGTGATGAAGGTTATAGAATTAAGTTATGACCATTTACCACATCACCTGAAACTATGCTTCCTCTACCTAGCACGTTCTCTGAAGGACACAACATTGGATAGAGATGTGTTGAAAATACTTTGGCGTGCTGAAGGGTTTGCTGAACAGACAGAGATGATGAGTTTGGAAGAAGTGATGGAAATTTATTTGAATAATTTAATTTCTAGTAGCTTCGTAATTGCTCTCAATGAGATAGGTAATTTCCTGACTTTCCAAATTCGTGATCTTGTGCACGACTTTTGTTTGATAAAAGCAAAAGAGGAAAAGTTGTTTGGCAAGATAAGTTAAAGTGATCCATCTTCTTCTTCAGATTTGATGCCACGTACAGTGGTCATTGATTATGATAAGGAACACTTTGAGTACAACAATTTCGTCCTGTTCAGTTCAAAAATAAAAAGGCATTCTGGTAAACACCTCTATTCTTTGGCGATAACAGGAGACAAGATGGAAGATCGTCTTTCTGATGCATGTCACCTAAGAGACTTGAGGTTTCTTAGAGTGTTGGACCTGCATCCCTATTTTATGATGGTGAAGAATTCTTTGCTGAATGAAATATGCATGTTGAATCATTTGAGGTTCTTATGTATTGGGACAGAAGTTAAATCTCTGCCTTCATCATCCTCAAACCTCAGGAATCTAGAAACCTTTGTGGTTATAAACGACGGATCAACCTTGGTACTATTACCGATTATTTGGGATCTTGTAAAGTTAAGAGTGCTGTCCATTTATGCTTGTTGTTTCTTTGACTTGGATACAGATGAACCAATACTGATAACAAAGGACTCAAAGTTGGAGAACTTGAGAGTATTAGAGACCCCCGTGCTTTCCTATGTGAAAGGAATAGAGGATTTTTTCATAAGTTTCCCCAATCTTCAAAGGCTTACATTTGTTCTCAAGGAATTATGGGATTATTCAGCAGAGCGATATTGGTTCCCTAAATTGGATTTCCTAACTGAACTAGAAGTCCTCATAGCAAATTTTGAAAGTTCAAACACTAATGACAGTGGGCCCTCTGTAGCTACAAATTGGTCGTGGGATTTTCACTTCCCTTCCAATTTGAAAACATTTCATTGTTTGACTTTCCTTTGGCATCCAATTCACTATCAACAATAGCGAGATTGCCCAACCTTGAACCATTGTTCCTTACGAGAACAATCATACAGGGGGAGGAATGGAACATGGGGGAGGAAGACTCCTTTGTGAATCTCAAATATTTGAATTTGGATGGAGTGACTCTTGATAAGTGGGAGATTGGAGAGGAACCCTTTCCCATGCTTGAGAAATTAGTTCTGTTGAGATGTCATAAGCTTACAGAGATTCCGCCTAATTTTGGGGATATTTGTTCATTAAAAATTATCTAACGTGTAGGGAGCCCTCAACTTGAAGATTCAGCTCTGGAGATTAAACAATACATTGAAGATATGGGAGGGGACGAGTTTCAGGTCCTTGGTCCGAATAATATCCCGTTATTCAAGTAGCTCTTAAGCACCACCAGAACAGGTTCTTCTCTATTCTTTTGTTTCTGCTCTTGTCGTTAGTCCCAACTGAACTGTCTGTTTGTGAACTTTCATCACACTAAGCTTTAAGGTAATTAGGAAAATCAACCCTGACTTTTGTGTGTGTAAATTAACGTAGTGGGATAGCTCTGAGAGTTCGCTGCCACCGAATGCTGGCGACTTCAACCGTAAGTTTCTCTTTGAAACATACATGGAGTTGCCTACTGTCTGCTATTGATAGCCTCTCTACAATATGAAAGTTATCCGATATCTAAGTTTTTCTCAAGTTCTTGTAAATCTTTCAATAAAATACATCATCATAAACATGCGAGAACTCTTAGGTACTGAAGTCATTCAGAAATTTCAATGCAGCCGGAAGTAGGATTTGTGTGCAAGGAGTTAGAATTTTCATGCAGGCTGGTGGAGTCAGCCATTGATAGGCATTTGGAGTGGAGGTGCATCAGCAAGTGTTATTAAAATCCTCTTGTGCCTATTAATGCATCGATTGATGGCAATTGAATGAATAAAGGGCAAGTCCAGGTTAATTCTTTTCCAATTTTGGATACTCTCTTTTCATCACTAATTCTTTTATATTTTTGTAAATCTTTCAAGAAACACCATCAGCAATTTGTGAAACTTCAGGTGATCAAGAAGTGGTATCTTTTAGATGTTAAGTGTTAAAAAGAATTTTAACTGTGAACAACAAGTTGATGAAAAGAGAAGTGCTGCTGTGCCATATGCAACTAATGGTGGGCTAGAGAAGCAAGGATATATAACCCTTATCTGTCTAAATCATCCAAGAGGAATCCACTATCTGGTTTATGTCAAGCAAACTCCCAATATAACAGTAAAAGCAAGATGTGCCGGTGTACTGACCCTTAAGAGATTTGATACTCCTCCAACAAATGTTTCTGCAAGGCTAGTTGACAAAGGTGCAACTTCCACAAGATCCGACAGATTGTGACGATGACCATGTGCAGCTCAAGGTGGGTTTGATATCTCGGTTCGTTGAAACTTGTGGTCTTAAACCTACTTTGCCATCCCACAAAGGAGTGTCATTAAAGGTCAAAGGCGAATTTTGAAATTAAAATGATGCATTCTTTTCGAAACAGGATGAAGAAAGTAAGACACATAACTAGAAAATGTGGGAGTATATTTGTCTTCTTAGATTGCCCTTTTCTGAGTACTTCCGACCTTACTGGTGAAAAAGGTTTTATTGTCTACTTCTGAATGTGACTGCAGGTGCTAGATCATATTGAAGATGCAGAATATATCCTTGACTGAGCGAGGCCTTGTAGTAGTCTCAGCTGGTTGCCCTAAGCTCCACTTGGTTCTATACTTCTGCAGCCAAATGGAAGATGCCGCCTTGGTTACTATTGCAAGGAACCATTCTAACTTGCTCTGATTGTGAGGAACCACCTTGGACCGCTTGATACTGGTTTTGGGGTCATGTCAATCACTGCAAGGGATCGTGGCGACTTTCCCTTTCTGGTCTCCTTACATATAGGGTGTTTTATTACATTGGGGCCCATACTAAGAAGCAAGAGATGCTCTCCATAGCTTTTGCGGGGAATGGAGATCTGGGCCTCCTCTACGTGCTCTCCGGTTGTGAAAGCCTTTGTATGTTAGAGATCAAAGTTTTGTTGGGGAATTGAAGAAAATAGGAGAAATGTATAAGAAGAAGAATATAGTTGCAGAGAACTTCCCGTATTTTCATTCATACAACTAAACAAAGTTACATAGGACTCTTTAAATAGGAATAAAAAATAATCTAACCACTTACTGAAAACATGCCCACTTACTAGACACTGATTATCCACTAACCTAAATATTAGCAACTAACAGAGATATGCTTCAACTAAAGTAGGACTCCTAACAAACGTGTTACTCTGCCAACTAACTAGGAAGCACTAACGACCTTTGAATCAATATTCAACACTCCCCCTTGATTCAAAATTACAAACTCCAAGTTTCTGCCGGGCTTGGCTTGTGGGAGTGCCTTGGTGAAGACATCTGCAATTTGATCTCTTGTACTGCAGAACTTTAACTCTATATCACCTTTTGCTGTCAGATCACGAATGAAATGATAACGGATGTCAATGTGCTTTGTTCTGCTCTGAAAAACTGTATTCTTTGTCATTGCAATTGTTGCCTTGTTATCACAGAATATCTTTGTTGCATCCTTCTGCCGATAGAAAACGTCAATCAACAATCTTCGCAACCATATGGTCTGACATGCTGCTGAAGTTACAGCAACATACTCTGCTTCTGATGATGATAATGCAACCACATCATGTTTCTTAGAACTCCAAGAAATAACTCCAGATCCTAAACTGAAAACATTTCCAGAAGTACTCTTTCTGTTATCTATATTTCCTGCCCAATCACTATCACTGTACCCTATCAAGCTGAAATCTGCAACTTTGGAGTACCAAATCCCGAAGTCAACAGTCCAGCAAAATAATGCAACACTCTTTTGGCAGCACCAAGATGTTGCTTGGTAGGACAATGCATATACCTAGACAGCATACTCACAGAAAACATGATATCAGGACGAGTATGTGTTAGGTAGTTCAAACCTCCAATCAAGCTTCTGTAGAGATTAGGATCGGCAAGATTTGTGCCATCTTCAAGGTGAAACTTTTCATTTGCATTCATGGGTGTGGCAGCCACTTTACAATTATGTGTAACAAACTTGAACAATAGGTCTTTTGTGTACTTCATTTGAGAAATAAAAATCCCATTCTCCACCAGTTTCACTTGAAGACCAAGAAAGTATTGCAAAATACCTAAATCTGACATTTCAAACTCCATCATGCAAGATTTAAATTCAGCAACTAAAGTTTAAGATGATCCCATATAAATCATGTCATCCACATAGAGACAAACTACCAAAAAATCACTCGTACCTTGTTTCTTTACATACTGATACAAGTCAAATGACCACCTTAGCTTTTGAAGACATTCTGCGAGGCCAACACAAGAAGAACCCAATTGTGGTCACATTGAGGGCACGGGAGCACGCATGGGGGACCCATTTTAGGCCCACAATAGAATAATCCCGTGTATGGAAGGTTTCTTGGAAGACCAAAAAGACTCAAGGAAAGTCATATGGTGAGGTGTGAAGAAGACCACATCAAAACACTACACGATCACCCATTCATTGAGGTGTAATGGTCTTTTTATGCTTTTTCTTTACACTCCATAGGAGCCCTTTTTCATTAAGGGTATTTTGGTCTTTAATGTAGTAAGTATAAATAGACTCCTTAGTCTTATTTTTCAATAGACTTTGATGAAATTGAATATTATTCTTAGATTGTAGCTTTAATCTTGTAGTTTTAGCTCTCAAACCCGAAATTGGTTCCTTGAATACATTTGAAGTTAGGGTTTCACTTGTATTGGGAAATTTGGCAAGAAAGGTGTGCTTGAGGAAGAGTGTTTCCTTTGGGTCACCTAAGAGAGTGGTTTGATCTTACATCGGTGATGTGTGTTTGAAGGTTTGATACACCTTCTAGTGCTATTCATTGGTGGAAGTGAGGGTCTCTCTATCTATCTTTAATTTCATCCAATTCTTCTTCTTCATCTCCTTCTAGTGTGTTGTTTTCTCTTTGTGAACTTGCTGATTTTTGTTCCTTTAGTGTCTATTTCATGTTTGATAGTCCTTTAGGCTATCATTTGGTATCAAAGCCTTGCTTAGGGTTGTTCCCACAACTCTAATCCTTGGTTTTAGTGTTCTTAAATAGAAAATCTCATTAAAAAAGAGTCAAAAATCAGAAAATACAAAAAAAAATGGTCTCTTGTGTTGTCTTATGTTATATCCGAATTTAGTGTCTTAGATCTATAAATTTTTACTCTGCTTTGAAGGTTTCTTGTGTTATATTCTTGTTCTCTAACTCCTAGGGAGTCTAGATCTACTTTTAGATTGAAGTATTGTTGAGTTTGAGCTTAGATCCACCATGACTATGGAGTTTTGAAGATTTTTGTGCTATACACATTTTTGTCTTGGTGATTTAGGCTTGATTTATGTCTGATCTTTGGTTAGTTTAAGTTGTTTTGATATAAAGAACCTAGGGCTACAAAAAAAATCAGATTTGGAGCTCATTTGCTAGGTGGTCAAACTTGGTCAACGCTTGATTATTCATCTTGTTCATCCATGATCTTCATAACTTAGTGAAGAAAAGTATTCAAGGTTCTTGTCTGATCCATAAAAGGGAAGAAAGAGTGTGAAAAAGTTGTTTGTCTAAAAGCATATTCAAAGAATAATCTATTCTTCCAAAAAGAGGAGGGACCAGAGGACAAACAAAGTACAAGTGCATTTATTAGGGGGGACCAATTCATTTCTCATCCACTTTGAAGCTTGAGAGGGCTTCAAACTTGAACATTTTCCCTCCCAAAACTGAATTCTCTTCTTTCCTAAGGGTGTTTGGCCGAGTTTTTTTTTGGAAAAGTTGAAATTCCGAAGGGTGACAACCAACCACGTAGTGCCACGTCATCACTTGTGCTCAACCAAAGTTCGACCCTTAAATTAGATTTTTTCTAGTTTCAAGTTTTTTTTATTCTAGTTTCTTATAAGTCAATTCTATCCCTAATTAGTAAGTTAGTAATTACCTACTAGTTTGGTAATTAGATTAGAGTCCGTTGTTTCGCGTCTTCGATTTTTGTGTGCTTTTCTCATTTTCAAGTCATAGTATTTTTGTTGGTTCAAGTTCGTGCATCACTTATTTTGAGTTGTTTCAAATAAAGATCCATTACGATTCAAAGCTTCTCACCTCTCAAGTAACTTGCCAAGTACTGCCGGTTCTCCAACACTTGTGAAGCCAAGTGTGAAGTGAGGTTGAGTGTGAGTGAAGTGAGGCTTTTGAACTAACTCGTTTGCTCGTTTTGTAGGTTATTTTGTTTCTGTTTTTTGCACTTCTTAGGTACATTTTCCATGGAAACCGAAGGTACTACTTCCCAACCTTTGGAAAATAATATTATGAGAGCTTTGATGGCCCAAATAGAGGCCTTGAGTCAAGAAATGAAGAGCGAAAATGATGCTATAAGGAGTGATATGGATTCAATGAGGGGTGGCATAATTAGAATTAGAGAGAGGGTTGATAGACTATGTCCACCCAAATCTCCACAATTCTAAACACCTCAAGTCCAAAGATCCTATAATTTACAAAACCAGCCACTAAACCCACCCCAAACATCCCCTAACTGGACCCTACAAAGACCATTACATCACCAAATGAACTAAGTCCAACAAGAGGGACTTGGAACTCAAACTCCACCACCAAATCCGAACCTAATACCCCCGCAATATACCACTTACCAAATGCCAAATCCCATGGACCAAAGACCGTACCATCAACCACCTCCAATACCATAAGTTCAAGTACCAAATAACCAAAGGCCAAACCCACCTCCCTAAATACCTCAAATCCGAAACCCACCCATCCAAATTGAGGATTATGGTAGAGGTTCCATGGCTGCCTATAGTTTTGATGCCAGATTTGATCGTATCAATGACAATATTCATAGCTTCATTGAAGATATGCACCAAATGCTTAGTGCACTAAATCCCAATTTGAAAAAAAAAAATGAAGAGGTGAAACAAGGGAGAAGACTTGACAAAATCCCTTGTGATGTGAGATTCTCACAGGATAAAGTGGGCTGCCATGATCCGAACCAAGGCAAAGAAGAATGTACTCAAGAACATAAAGGTAAAATAGCAAACTCATACACTTTTGTACATGTGGACGATGATTGTGTGGCTAGTATCCCATTGAGCATGAGTGGTAGATTATCTATTTGTGATTCTATTGATTCTTTTCCTCTTGTTGATGATGTACTTTTTATGGTTGTGGATACACTAGTTGATCCTATTGATGACCGAATTGACTCTTCTTGTAAGATCAATTTAAGTCCACCTAGTGTTGAAGCTATTGTGTTGAATGATAATACATCATCTATTAATTCTTTGCCCCTTGATGATGATGTACATATTGTGAATGTGGATACCCTAGTTGATCCTATTGATGACCGAATTGACTCTTCTTGAAAGATCAATTTATGTCCACCTAGTGTTGAAGCTAATGTGTTGAATGATAGTACATCATCTTGTGGGAATTGTGTTGATCGACTTATATGTGAAATTTGTACACCACTTGAGGATGTATGTGATATGTTTAATGTATCTCAAGTGAGTGATGATGTTGAAAATATTGATCAAATAAATAGGAGTAACCCCTTTAGCATAACCTCTAGTGAATGTTCTACTCTCGGTTTTGCTCATACAGATAATAATGTGCTCGAAATATTTTTAATGCTTGATAACGATCTTTTAGAGAATGGATTTGCATATTCTATATCTTCTTCATGGATAGATCCTACTCTCATTAAGGATAATATCTTGTTTGAAGATGATGAGTTCACTTCTAATGAACCTAGTGGTGAGAATGAAGTTTAAGGTATAGCTTGTCTTGAAAGCTATAGCTATATGCCAACCCACTATGGTATGACAACATTCCTCCTAAAGACGGAAATTTCTTCTTGGAAGATGAGAGTACTCTTAAGGGAAGGGAATGCGAGGTCTTGGAAAGGAATGATCAAT
This sequence comes from Capsicum baccatum var. pendulum, assembly GCA_030864225.1. NCBI lineage: Eukaryota > Viridiplantae > Streptophyta > Magnoliopsida > Solanales > Solanaceae > Capsicum > Capsicum baccatum. Next base: position 235,834,769 of record CM061555.1, on the reverse strand, counting down.
TGGGTGATGATAATTTTCGCTTGCTTGAATTCTTAAGAAACCCAATAAGTGATTGTTCCTTGAAAATTGATTGTGGTTGTGATCCTTTGTATGACACCCCACCCATGTTTGATGATTATGAGGATGAATTACTTGCTTCTTGTGAAGACTTAAATAATAATTTCTTTGACTTTGGTGGTGGTATGTGTATACACTACAAGAAATCTGATTTCTAGTGGCGACAATTAGTGGCGACTCAAATTGTTTCTGCAAAAACATATCATTTAGTGGCGACATTTATTATCACTGCAATACATCATATTTTAGCGTCGGATAATTTTTGTCGCCTCTAATAGTCGTCACTATAATAAAAATTTCTGTTTCCGCTAATAATAAAATTTTTGCTCTAATTTTTATAGCGACGACTAATAAAATGTCGTCTATAATTAATGTTGTGGCGACAACATCGCCACTAAAGGTAATTTATTTTATTTTTTAAAAATTTAAGAATAGGAAACTTCTAGTATGCATATACTTTTCAGTCAATTAAAAAAGAAAGAAAATTTCTTTTCTCTTTCAACATCTCTCTCTTTTCTGAAGATTAATCTAACCTTCATAGTCTTTGCTAACCTTCATCGTCTCTCTGTTGAACCATTTCATCATTATCTCAAACCCATTGAAGAAACAAAATTTTCTACATGGGTTAGCTGAAATGTTTTAGGTTTGTTGGTTAAAACTTTGCTCAAATCTCAAATTTCTTAAATGGGTTAGGTTAATTTGTTAGATGAAATGCCTAAAAAATTTCCTCTTTACTGAAATAGTGTTTTCTAAAGTTATTTCTCAAATTTATTTCTTTGTGTATATGCATTTTTGATTTTCACTTGCAATTCTATAAACTCAATTTATTGCAGGAACTGATATCTCTTTCCTAGAAATTTTTATTTTTTCTCAAATAAGGTTATCAAAGTTTGTGCTCCAAGGTATGTGGTGAAAACCCTTTAGGGTATATATGTAATTTTTTAGATTGCACGTGCAATTTCTTTAATCTATTTGAAAATCTGTAGGAACAGAATTTTGTACGGTCGATGGACGAAGGAATCGAGTTCAAAATTCTTGAGTTAGAGCCGAAGGTACAATTTATGTTTCTCACTTATTCATTTTTTGTATTTTGTTAATTTTCGGTTTTAAAAATTGTCAGTGAGTTTTCATTATCTTTATTTGGGTAAGCTGAAAGTTCATTTTTGAATTTGTAGACCTTTTGGTATTATTATTGTGATTGCATGTTTGTAGATTGGGAATGTTGATTCAATAATTATTGCAGAGAAAAGTTTATTGTTTAATGTTTAATAGGTTACAAGGCTTGCAGTACACGGATGAGGAGGCAAAAACTGCTGTGACAATTAGTGTAGTGAATGAGGATATCAACGTTGTAGTTAGAGTTACACCGAAAGCCATAGAAGTTCTTGTCTCAGGGATCGTGCCCCCAACATGGGATTTGTGTTATCTTTGGTCACCCAATTTCGTAGTATTTGTTATAGATGAGTAATCTTGACTGTACGTACAAAGGAGCCGAGATACAATTGCTCCTCTTCTTACAGTTTGTCTTACAACATCGATATGATTTGCAACCATGGTACTGTGTTCATTCTCTCATTTTACCTGAGTCTCAAATTCTTTCTTTTGTCGTCCATGGCGTAAGTCATCTTGTATGGTAAGTGAGCTTTACTAAATTGTGATGTTTGTTTGGTTGACTAGTTACGGTGTCTTTGTATGGTTGAAAATACTTTTTTGGATAAAATCTGTATTTATTTATCAATGAGGATAAGTCATAAGAAGTGACGAGATCTTCACAAATCACCTGAAAATGGGTTGTCATGAAGAATGCTTCTTTCCGGGTAATCTACATTACCGTATGTAGAAATCTTACCCATGACATATGACTAAAATATATTACGGAGAAGAAGGTCAGTGTTCAATTAGAAAATTAATTAACAGAAGAAATCATAGTTACTGTTGGGAGTTGACTTCATAGGTTGTGTGCTTGGAAGTGAATCTTGCTGACCAAATAGTATTTTACTAATATTCTTTAATAGTTAATTATCACGTTGAGAGTCTTGATGATGTGTTGGCTATTATACTCTATTTCTCAGAGGCTGCGTTGGCAAAGCAACAACAGAACCATATAACTCTAGAATGGAATGAAAATAATAGGACTGTGATGATTGATTGTTATTGAGAATATAGAACCTGGCATTGTTGTTTCAGTCCTGTATCTTGGCGGGGCAACCCGTTTTATTGGGTTTGATGTCATGGCAGTGTCAGAATTCATTGCCTGGGTTAATCACTTATCTGAGCCTCAAGTCTTTTTGCTATGACCGAATACATTGACGGCCCCTCAAACTTGCTGATCATTTTTTAGGAGGTCTATAGATCATGACTCTAGGTTTGGTCGAGGGGTAGGCAGTTGCCTTTGGTTCAAAGGTTGGAGGCACGATCCTTGAGACTAGAACTTCTATATCTTCCAGTGAAACTCTAACTACACCATTGATATCCATAGTCACTGTACTATAATTGTCACACCAGTATTTTTTCTCGTCATCCCTATACTTCTAGACTAATCATCCCTATACTTCTAGACTAATCACTATACTAACTTGCTCATACTCTTCAAAATGTTCATGAGTGCATGCTTGATTCTTTTTCCCCTGCACCCGCATATAGGAAACTATATTAATTTAAAATCAAATTGTATACTTTATTTTTTAGTTTGTCCAGAACATTACATTTGTGATTAGTTTTTGTTGGTTATAACTTTATCATATTCTCTGTGGAAATCATCTTGCATGGTCTGTGAGCTTCACTAAATTGTGATGTGTGTTCGGTTGACTAGTTTCGGTGTCTTTGTATGGTTGAAAATACTTTTTCTGGATAAAATCTGTATTAAGTAATCAATGAGGATAACAAGTGACGTGATCTTCATAAATCACCTTAAAATAAGCTGTGATGATGAATGCTTCTTTCTGAAAAATCTACATCATGTCTTGAGGGGTGACCTAGTATAGCATTCATTTGCAAACCATGTCTGCAACCATGACATGTTGGTTTCTTTCTCTTTCATGTTCATAAAAAAGCTAAATCTGAGCCTTGAATTTTCCAAGAATGATAAACATGCCTCCTTATTTTCTAAGGATGATAGATCTACATTAATAACTTCAAGAATTTCAGACGTATGATTAAAAATTATTATGGAGAAGAAGGCCGATGTTCAATTAGAAAATTAATTAATAGAAGAAAAACATAGGTACTGTTGGGAGTTGAATTCATAGGTTGTGTTCTTGGAAGTAAATCCTGTAGATCAAACAGTAGTTTAATAATATTCTTTAAGAGTAAATTATCACGTTGACAGGCCTGGCGATGTGTTGGCTATTATACTTTATTTCTCAGTTTCTATGATTTGAACTTTTTTGTGATATTTACAATACACTTCGATCTTGTATTTATTTTGATTGTTGTCATACTTGTCTCTTTAATTAATAAATTATTTTTTTAATGATTGAAAAGATAGGAATGGATAAAAGTTGGTTGGATATCTCGAATAGATCTGACCAAAGATATAAAGATGGAGTAGATAACTTTCTTAATTGGGCGTTTAGTCAATCTAGGGTGAGCACTATTATTCGATGTCCTTGTAAGGAGTGTAGGAACACTGTGTTTAAGCTGAGAATTGATGTAAGACTACACTTGTTGAATAAGGGCTTCTGGAATTCTTATAGAGTTTGGGATTATAATGGAGAAGTATTGATTAGCGGTGAAAATTCTAATCCTACTGGTAGTGATAAAGTAGAAGATGATGAAATTGAACATGATAATGTTATTGGAATGATTCATGATGCTTGTGGACATACAAATTGGATGATAATACTAATTCTCTGGAGGGAAATGAGGATACAAATGTGCATGCAAAAATGTTTTACACATTGGTAGAAGATGCACAAACAAAACTTTATCCTGGTTACACAAAGGTCTCAAAATTGTCTTTTGTTGTTAAATAACTCCACTTGAAGTGCCCTAACCATTGGAGCAACAAATCGATGGATGAGCTGTTGAACTTTTTACTAGAGGTTCTCCCTGAGGGGTCATTCGTACCCAAGTCTTTCTATGAAGCAAAAAAGGTTCTTTCCGATCTCGGCATGGGGTATACCAAAATTGATGCATGTAATAATGATTGTATATTATATTGGTGTGACTATTTGAATTTCCAATCATGTCCAAAGTGTGGTGAATCTAGGTGGAAGTCGGAAGAACATAAAGGTAAGAAAGTTGCTCATAAAGTATTGCGGCATTTTCCAATCAAACCAAGGCTCCAAAGATTATACATGGCAAAAGAGACGGCAAAAAAGATGAGGTGGCACAAGGAGGAAAATATTGAAGATGGTGTCATGTGACATCTATCTGACTCAATTGAATGGAAATCTCCCGATGAGCGTTATCCTACCTTTTCAACTGATTTAAGAAATGTTCGATTAGGTTTAGCTAGTGACGGGTTTCAACCTAATAAGAGTATGAGTTCCAATTATAGTATTTGGCCAGTCGTGCTAGCTACATATAATTTGCCACCATGGGATTGCAAAAGTCCATATTTCATGATGAATCTTCTTATTCCGGGCCCTAAGTGTAACAACCCGCATTTTGGTCTAGAATAAAAACCATGACTCTCATGCGTTGATAACCCTAGAGCCTTAAATCCTATTCTAATTTGGCATGTATGTAGTATGTGAATTCATTTGAGCATGAATTTAGACCATAGAGGTCCTTCAACTTAAGGATGAGTTGAAACTATTTCGATAGATTAAGTTTGAGTGGACGTTGTAATTTGTGTCAGCTTACATCGACCATAACTCTCTGTATATGAAGAATTAGAGAGCCTACTATGTGTCAAATGATAGGTCTTCGAGTTAAATTTCCAACGATACCAATTTTGCTAAAATACGACACCCGAGCAAGAAGTTATGACCTTTCAAAGTAGTATACATCGCCTAACAAATCGCACATAGCCACTGGAAAGCATATGTGACAGCATATGCGGCGCCTATGTAAATATAGGTGATATCATATGCTGCGCCTATGTAAATATAGGCGATATCATATGCGGCGCCTATGTAAATATATGCGATATCATATGCGGTGCATATCTTATGGTTTTAAGTGACTTAAACACTCCATTTTTGGGGCAAAATGGTCTTTTTTTCACCCTTATTTAGCCACAAACACAAAATTCAGTCCCTAATTCTCCAAAATACATCCACATTCATCTAAAAATTCCCAAGAACACTCCCAAGGGTTTCAAACTAAAAACCCAAATAAATCAAGATTTAACCGTGGGTTTTAAAATTGATTAGAGATTTGAAATCCCCAATCCATAGGCTTCAAGAAGAACCTATTATTTTCCGAAATAGAGGTACGCGAGGTTTTCCTAAATTCTCATGGGCATAGAAAAATTATGTTTTAGAATAGGGTTTTTGAATCTATGTATATATTTATGTATTAAATGTTTTAACATCATTGTTTTGGTATTTTGACCTTCCCCAAAGTGATTTGAGAATATGAATGTATGAAACCATATATTTAAGAATGAATTCTTGTTGAGAGCATGATTTTCGGTGAATTTTCTCTTTAGTGAATTTTTTCAGATTTCTCATAGCATATGAATTATTTTGCAATGCATCCCTGAAAAGCACTATATGAAATGATTGAACTCTTGTTATGATTTAAAGGTGGTTTTAAATCACTAAAGAGGAAATCTAGTATGAATGTTTAATGTTCATAATACATGTAATGAAAGAGTGCATGGATTTGCTAAAGGCACTAGACCACCATATGTTGATGAAGTTTTTACATGATTTTGACTTGAGTTTTGGAACGTGAAATCTTTTATATCAGTTGCAAGTTTTTGGTAGTCTAAATTATGCTTTAAATGAAAGATTTATCTTAATGTATTATGACTCAGAAATCATGACTTGCAAGTTTTAGTATGTCAATACCAATTCAGACCAATGCCATATCAGACTCAGACTAATAGACATTTCAGACAATTATGATTTTAGACATTTAGAATGTTGCATGTACAGAAAAGGTTAAAAATGGGCATATAGAGATGTTAGGTGGTTCCCTGAAAAAGGGCTTGAGTTTAAGCAACTCATTGCCTAAAATCGTGGTTTGCCGACCAGGGTATATTATTATATGCTAACTTAAGTGTCGTATGGAGTATCAGATTCAGGAACTCCAACCCTTGTGGCATACTCGGGTTGGAGGCTTCCCCGCTTAGTCAATGGCGGATTCCATATCGCTTGTGGAATATCAAACTTATAGGGGATACCACTTAACTCAAAAGTAATACACAGATTAGAGTTTGAGATTTATAGACAGGTTACATATTTTAGAAGGTGCCCATGTGTTTTTCAGAAACTGTTTTATGCTTAATGTTTGATGAACATTTGATCTCACGTATCATATATATATATATGTTCAATTACTCTATTTTGGATTGCTTCGCGTGCCAGTACAATTGTGCTGACCCCCCTTCCTCCCAGGTACTGAGGCGCAGTCTAGGGGTCTAGATCCTCAGTAGAGTCTACAGACAGGGTTGTCTCAGAGTTCAGTTGGTGAGCCTTCTTTTCTTTGGAAGGCCTAGTCATTTAAGTATTTATTTCAGTATGGCTTTGGGTCTGCTAGGGGCCTTGTCATAGTTATTCAGATAGTATTTCAGTAGAGATTTCACAGACTGTTGCTGATGTTTATTAAATATTATTGGGCATGTTTTCAAGCCTTTAACTATTTTAAATTATTGACCATGTTTCTATATTATTATGTCTATTCCGTATTATTTTGATCATATGAATTATTTACATGATTACCAGATAGACAGAGAGTGTTTTGGGCCTTTGGGTTCGAGAATGCTCATCACGGCCAAGGCCTCAGTTCGGGTCATGACAAACTTGGTATCAGAGTACAGTTCATGGTCCCAGGGTGTCTGCGAAATCGCGTCGAGTAGAGTCTTGTTTATAGGCGTGTAGCACGCCATACTTATAAGCAGGAGGCTACAAGGTTTAGGAATATCTCTCTTTCTTCATGTTCTAGTTCGTGCTATAGAGTCAGAATGTTCCTCCTTCATATTCTAATTCATGCTATGGTGTCACCCATACGAAAAGAAAAGTTATCCTAATTTCTTCCTCACTCTGGTGTTTCCAGATATTCTCTAATTATCTAGCAGAAATTTCAGAAGTCCCACAAAGGACGGAAGAGGAGTTTCCTAGTGTAAAATTGTGTCCTCGTTCTTATGAGGCGTTCAGTGAAGACAATAGTAAGATGTGTATTCTTAGGTCATTGAATATTGTGTATCAACCTTTTATCTCTTGTAATCTTGATATCATTGTGTTGTTGAAAACAAAAGTCTAGTGAAGCCGTGTGTGGCCTATTTCGATTCACTAGCAACTTGTTGTTCATCTTGTTGTTCTTGTGTTTGTTGTAACTGTATTTCCACCTGAGTAGTAGTATAAGTTAGAGTGGCGGTGTCATGACCTATTGGTAGTGAAATTAGACCAAGAAGTTTGTGATATGAAGTCATAAGGTTAGAGGCCAGAGTGAGGGTGACTTTTGTGATTACATATTTATAGTTGAATAACCGCTGATTGATAATGATTTACCCTTTCATGGTGGTACTATTTATGAATTGTATGGTAGTCCGTGGAGGAAGTGTTGACTCAGAATGTTATTTGTTTTCTTCCTTTCAAAATAGAGAAAGAGCCCAGAGTGGATACTTAAGGTAGTTATAGAAACCCCTTATAGGCTATGAATGAAATGGCTAGATTAGCCAGTAGGTTTTAAGTATAGACTCATTGTTATATGGGGTATCTGAAAGTAGTCTAAATACCCATTGGGGTAAGTAAGTGTGATGTGAGAAAGCCGTATAATTAGATAAGATTGTATGATTATAATATTAGCTTAAGGTTGATCATGTCTATTATGTGACCTTACCCCTTAACCTTCTTCTCATTGGTAGTTGTAAGCTAATACTACTTGTGAGAAAGTATGTAGTATATTGTTTGAAGAATTTGGGTAGAATATCCCAATTTGAAGGATTAGTATATTTGTATTAGGTTGCACTCTTCATTGGTTGTAAATGATTAATGCTAGACTATAGGCTTGAATTTAAATGGTATGGTGGTGAATAGTGGCAAGAGATTGATTATACATGTTTCATGGGATTAGATTTGTAAGCTTGATGTGTTGAAATAGTACGTGCTAATGGATTATGACAAGGAAAATCGTAAGGTCATGATCGATTATTGTGGTTATGAATTTCTAATGTACTAGTGTTTCTTGATGTTTATTTCATAACACAGTTTCTAAGTGAGGATTGTGTGTAAGGTTGGTTGTAAATTATGTTTAGCACTAGACATTAAGTTTGAAACAATTGATGGCCATGGAGGTGGATGTGATGATTTCTTGGTTAATGATACTAGTTATATGGAAGTGATCTATAGGCTTGAACAGTGTATGCAAGTGCCTAAGTTTATTTGATTCGTAATGAAGTATGACATTGTATATGTGATGTAGAAGTATACCCAAGGTAGTATGAAACTGTAGTATTTTTCTAAGTCTATTACATGTTGTGTGTGGCTGCTGGTACCGTTGAGTTTCTAGGTGGAAAAAGACTAGATAGATGGTATATGGTGTTCTAAATAGCCAAGTTAAGGACCTTTGACTGATAGCGTTGAGCCTTTTGATATGAACTTGATTCCAATGGTAGAGGAAAATAAGTTTGAAGTTACCATATTGGTAGACTACGATAGAAATAGAGTGGCTCATTAAAGACTTGGTGATACCCATGTTAGGTGTTATAATCTATGCTCGAGTCCTTAAAAGTCATACTAATAGAAATAAGAGTAGGGCACTAGAGGGTGTGCTCTTCAAATTTAGGGATACTCATGAAGATTTGAAGCTAGTAAGTGTTCAAGTAATAGATGATGACTATTGGGGTTACAGAATGATAGAGTGTGCCTCAGGAGGTTGTATTAGCAGTGGGCGTTCCACTCTCATATGGGTCTTTCGGGTTAATTTTTATTAATCTTGTGTATTGTCATATTTCAGAACCCAGAGTGCAGTGAGTACAGTTAAGTTTAAAGTCTAGTAAGGTATCTCCCAAAAACTTAAGATGATGGCTTGAAGCTAAGGGGGAGATGACTAAACGAATAACCAAGTAAGACTCTCAGATTCTTGTAGTGATGTCATGATGATATAGAACATCAAAAGTAAGGGTGAATCTCAACCCATTCCTATCTCAGTATTTCTCAGTGATCCTAATACCTACTCATGCTTTACGATTTAGTTCCATGATTATTTCACATTCATACATATGATAGAGAGTCATGTAGTCACCCTTTATAATGTGCTTCGTTTTCATAACTTATGTTTTACGCCAAATGATTGGCGAGATTCATCTTATAGCCATGAATACCCTAAGTTCAGAGTGCTTTGGTGAGTCCCTGTTGTTGTTTTGCTATTCCTCGGGCCTCAGATAAGTGTCAAGCTTCATATAGTATCATTCCATGCCTCCAGATCTTATGTTCTAACCTTTTTGTGACTCCTCCTTATGTGATGATAGTGGTGGTGAGTAATTATTCCTTGTTATGGAAGATCATAGTACGCTTGTTTAGATAAGACCATAAGTATGAAGTAAGATTTGGGGCCAAGATTTTATTTATATGATGGTTAGCATAATTTTGTATGTGTTTGTTCTTGGGGTAGCTCGTGGGAGTGATATTGATAGTGTTTTAGAGAATATGTGAAGTATGCCTTTATGAGTGTTTGCTTTGAAGTTCATATGTGGTTATAAAGATAGGCTTGAATGACATGTCGAGATTGTTGTAAAGGAACGCTATATGTGCTAGCAACTTCATAGTAAGAGTTCCGAGTTGTCATTGAAGTAGTAAGGCATGTTATACTTAGGATGTGATCTTTAAAGGAGATATAGAATATTGCATCCTATGGTTTAGAATAATAGCGTGGTCTGGAATGTTGTATTTTTGTGACTTAGAGTTAGGCTTGATCACGACGAAAGGATTAAGTTATTTCCGACATTAGTAGAAAGCTTTGTCAATGCTCATATGAGCATTTTAAGCTGAGTTGAATGAATATGATATTTAAGGAGAATAGTATAGTTAAGTGATATTCGAGAAGTGTGCTAAGCTTGAAAGTAAGAAGTTGTAATGCCAAAGGCCTGGTAATTCTATCCTAATGCAGGAGTTATATGCCTATGTTCCAGACTGCAGAGTAGTGTCAATGTAGTGATTCCTCAGTTGGATGTCTTGTGTAATCCAGACCCAAGATTCATGGCTCTCTATTACTACTAGAATTTCTTTAGAGACTTGTTATGAAGAGATACTCCAGTTAAGTATGAGGATGTAGTATAATTCAGTCTATATGGCCAATAAGTCAGTTTAGCAGTTAGATTCGCATGACTTGTTTTCTCATCTTTGCACATATTCATGCTACTCAAAATCTCAGACATGCTACTATTCCAAGATAGAGTATACCAGTAGTTACAAGTATAGCGCATTTTATGCATCATGCATTAAATTTAGATTTCAGGTGTTCAGTTATGATTCAATTCGTAGGTGCCCTGTGCATCGCCTCAGTTTTCCGAGTATCTTAGTGAATTGAGCATTCATAGAGAGACATAGGGTACCAAGGGGGAGATACCCCATTCAGTTGCATCCATAGATTCTTATTACAAGCTTCACATCAGTTATTATTGCGTATTTATCCATACATTCATACGTTAGTTCAGTCAGATATGAATGAATTAGAAATGCATGTTCAATAGAAAAGTTCAGCTTATTAGTGTATTTAGTCCTGCATTCATAAGAACTCGGTCATAGATCCATGCATCAGATATGCATGATTCATTATGAGAATTCAACCTATGAGTAGCTTTAGTTGTGTATTCCATGACTCGGATATGCATGTCCGACATAAGCATTTTAAAACATCAGTAGTTCCAATCTTATAGTCATATTTCCGATCAGTGTATTCTTTCTTAGGGAACATATAATGTCTGCATTATCCCATACCCTTAAGACTTCGACATTCTAGCCATCATTCGGGGGCGAATGATCCCAAGGGGGAGATAATGTAACCCCCCGCATTTCGGGCTAGAATAAAAACCATGACTCTGATGCGTTGATAATCCAAGAGCCTTAAATCCTATGCCAATTTGTCATGTTTATGTAGTATATGAATCCATTTGAGCATGAATTTAGACCATAGAGGTCCTTCAACTCAAGGATGAGTTGAAACTATTTCGATCGATTAAGTTTGAGTAGACGTTGTAATTTGTGTCAGCTTCCATTGACCATAACTCTCTGTATATGTTGAATTAGAGAGCCTTCTATGTGTCAAATGATAGGTCTTTGAGTTAACTTTCCAACGTACCAATTTTGCTAAAATCCGACACCCGAGCAAGAAGTTATGGCCTTTCAAAGTAGTATGCATCGCCTAACCAATCGCACATATCGCATATGCGGCGCCTATGTAAATATAGGCGATATCATATGCGGCACATATCTTATGGTTTCAATTGACTTAAACACTCCATTTTTGGGGAAAAATAATCCTTTTCCCACCCTTATTTAGCCATAAACACGAAATTCAGTCCCTAATTCTCCAAAATACATCCACATTCATCTAAAAATTCTCAAGAACACTTCCAAGGGTTTCAAACTAAAAACCCAAATAAATCAAGATTTAACCGTGGGTTTTCAAAATTGATTAGAGATTCGGAATCCTCAATCCATAGGCTTCAAGAAGCACCCATTATTTTCTGAAATAGAGGTACGCGGGGTTTTCCTAAATTCTCATGGACATAGAAAAATCATGTTTTAGAATGGGGTTTTTGAATCTATGTATATATTCATGTATTAAATATTTTAACATCATTGTTTTGGTCTTTTGACCTTCCCCAAAGTGATTTGAGAGTATGAATGTATGAAACCATGTATTTAAGAATGAATTCTTGTTGAGAGCATGGTTTTCGGTGAATTCCCTCTTTAGTGAATTTTTTTAGATTTCTCATAGCATATGAATTGTTTTGCAATGCATCCCTGAAAAGCACTGTATGAAATGATTTAACTCTTGTTATGATTTAAAGGTGGTTTTAAATCACTAAAGAGGGAATCTAGCATGAATGTTTAATGTTCATAATGCATGTAATGAAAGAGTGAATGGATTTGCTAAAGGCAATAGACCACCATATGTTGATGAAGTTTTTGCATGATTTTGACTTGAGTTTTGAAACATGAAATCTTTTATATCAGCTGCATGTTTTTGGTAGTCTAAATTATGCTTTAAAAGAGCGATTTAGCTTAATGTATTATGTCTCAAAAATTATTAATTGCAAGTCTTGGTATGACGATACCAATTCAGACCAATGCCATATCAGACTCAGACTAATAGACATTTCAGACTATCATGATTTTAGACATTCAGAATATTGCATGTACAGAAAAGGTTAAAAATGGGCATACAGAGATGTTAGGTGGTTCCCTAAAGAGGGCTTGAGTTCAAGCAGCTCATTGCCTAAAACCATGGTTTGCCAACCCGGGTATATTAGTATACACTGACTTAAGTGTCGTGTGGCGTATCAAATTCAGGAACTCCAACCCTTGCGGCATACTCGGGTTGGAGGTTTCCCCGCCGAGTCAATGGCAGATTCCATATCGCCCGTGGATAATCAGACTTGTAGGGGATACCACCTAACTCAGAAGTAATACACAGATCAGAGTTTGAGATTTATAGATAGGTTACATATTTTCAAAAGATGCCCATATGTTTTTTAGAAACTTTTTTATGCATAATGTTTGATGAACATTTGCACTCACGTATTATATATATATATATATACATATATATATGTTCAATTACTCTATTTTGGATTGCTTCGCATGCCAGTACAATTGTGCTGACCCCCCTTTCTCCCAGGTACTTAGGCGCAGTCTAGGGTCCAGATCCTCAACAGAGTCTACAGATAGGGTTGTCTCAGACTTCAGTTAGTGAGCCTTCTTTTCTTCGGAAGTCCTAGTCATTTAGGTATTTATTTCAGTATGGCTTTTGGTCTGCTGGGGGCCTTGTCCCAGTTATTCAGAGAGTATTTCAATAGAGATTTTGCAGATTGTTGTAGATGTTTTTTAAATATTATTGGGCATATTTTCAGGACTTTAAATGTTTTAAATTGTTGACCATGTTTTCGTATTATTGTGTCTATTCCGTATTACTTTGATCGTATGTGCATGATTACCTGATAGACAGAGGGCGTTTCGGGCCTTCAAGTTTGGGAATGCTCGTCACGGCCAGGGCCCCAGTTCGGGTCAAAGTGTCTAGGCAATGATATTGATGTATACTTACAACCAATGATTAGAGTTGAATGAATTATGGAACGGGGTGGAGACTTATGATGCACACTCAAAATCTAATTTTCTTCTGCGTGTTGCTCTCCTATGGATGATTAATGACTTCCCTGCATATGGTAACCTTTCAGGATGGTCAACCAAAGGCAAACTTGCATGCCCTTGTTGCCACAAATATACATATTTGATTTCCTTACATAGTAAGTTGTGTTATTTGGGTCATCGCCATTTTTTTCCGATGGACCATCCATGGCGTAGAAATCGAGTTTTATTTGATGGAAAAATGGAAATGAGGGCTACACCTATTCCTTTAACAGGTGTTGAAGCACTTGAGCAATTACAAGCTTTGGGCAATGTGACTTTTGGTAAAGGCCAAAAAAGAAAGTGTAATATATCCAATGATGCTTATAATTGGAGAAAGAAAAGTATCTTTTTTAAATTGCCTTATTGGGATGGTTTTGACTTATGACATAACCTTGATCCAATGCACATAGAAAGAAATGTGTCTGAAAGTTTTTTATCAACTATGATGAGTATGGTTGGAAAGACAAAAGACACAGTGAAAAGTAGATATGATTTGATGGACCTTGGAATTAGGCAAAGTTTGTATCCAATTGAGGATGGAGAAAATACTTTGTTACCGGCTGCATGCTATGCTTTGTCTCCTGAAGAGAAGTTCAAGTTATGCTATTTCTTAGCTAATTTGAAGGTTCCCGATGCCTTTTCATCAAATATTTCTAGGTGTGTTAACGTGCGTGAGAAAAAGATACATAGATTGAAGTGTCATGATCATAATGTGTTATTGCAAGATATTTTACCAGTAGCTATACATGGTTTATTGCCTAAGGAAGTTTGTGAACCAATTATAGCATTAGGCAAGTTTTTCAAGAATCTATACTCTAGATGCTTGAGAATTGAGGATCTTGATATCCTAGAGTCTGAAGTTCCTATCATATTGTGCAAACTTGAAATGGTTTTTCCTCTAGCGTTCTTTGATGTCATGATTCATTTGCCAATTCACTTGGCAAGAGAGGCAAAACTTTGTGGACCCTTTCAATAAAGAAACATGTACCCTTTTGAGAGTTATTGTCTCATTCTAAAACTAAATGTCAATATATTTAAAATGAATATTCTATAATTATTTAAATGATAATTCTTTATAGGTATTTATGAGAGCTTAAAGAATATAATCGCAACAAAGGTCGTCCAGAAGGTTCAATTGCCGAAGGGTATTTGGCAGAGGAAAGCCTTATGTTCTGTTCACGATATTTAAAGAACATCTCAATTAAGTTTAATAAATCAACTCAAAATGACGATGAATCTGTGTTAAATGGTGAGATGTCTATTTTGAAATGTAGTGGGCAAACAAAAGGGGCTTCAGATGGAGGAAATAGGCTACCTCATGATGAGTTCAATCAAGCATGTATTTATGTGATTCAAAATTGTGATGAGATTTCACAATACAGGGAGTAAGTCTCTTTTTAATTCTAATATAATTTGACATTAATATAATTTAGTTAATCTCAACTAATACAAACTGTAGGGAATACATGAGACAGATTGAAGTAGAAGGTTCAACACTTGCTCATAGGGTGAATGACAATGGATTTATTGATTGGTTTCGTGCACGCGTAGGTGTCTAAGTAAATGATATAATAAATATTAGCATATATTCAATTTTCTTATATTAGTGATAATAGTATTGTTTGTTTCTGTAGATATTTGTACTATTTTCCCAAGGACGTGTAAATGATGAGCTTAAAAGCTTAGCTGTTGGTCTAGAACCATTGATACATCGATAATCATGTATGATCAATGGATTTAGATTTCAAACAAAAGAGCTTGCGAGAAAAACACAGAACAACGGAGTTCTTGTGAGAGGAGATGTTTCAGACCCTAATAAGGAGTATTATGGTGTATTACAAGATATTTATGAGTTACGTTATGCAGAAAATAGAAAAGTTCATCTGTTCAAGTGTCATTGGTGGGATGTGGCTCACCTCGGAAGAGGATATAATATTGACAAATATGGCTTTACAAGTGTGAATACTCATTGTGTCTTGAATACAAATGAGCCATTTGTGTTGGCATCTCAGTGTGAAAAAGTCTTCTATTTGAATGACATGGTCGATAAAGATTGGCTTATTATTGTAAAGACTAATCCTCGCGATCTTTTTAATGTGCCTAAAGTTGAACTAGACACGTCATTGAATGAAGATGTTTATCAGCAAGATGAAGATGAAGATATTTTGTGTGCCAATAATCATGAAACCAATATTGAGGTGCCTTTACACCGGGATAATGTCGAACCAAAATTTGTTTTATGAACCAATGATCAAGAAAATAAGGAAGATGATTTCATTAATGACAATTATATGGACGTATCAGCTAATGAAGAAAGTGAAGAAGAGTTACTTGATGCTACTAACGGAGAATACAGTGATATGTCCTGCTAAAGATTGGGAAGAAAAGATGGATGAGAAGTTCTTTGTATTTTGTGCTTTTATTAGGCTGACATCTTGTTTTGCGAAGTTATTATATTAGGCTAGCATCTTGTGTTTTGTGTTCTAAATAGAACGACATCTTGTATTTTGTGTTCTTATTATGCTATCTTGTATTTGGTATTATTATGCTTGCAACTTTTCTTTATCAATGAAATTAGTGTTTTTAAGTAGAATCAGTAAATTTATAAAGTTCAATAAACCGTTTGATATTTTTAAATTGTTTGATTTAAAATTTCATTTTATAAATTGATAATTTCCTCGGCAGTAGATATATATTTTGGCATGTTTAATTTTTGGTTCTGATACACATCTCCTTTTTAACCTAATATTACAGAAAATGAGAAGAACATGACGAGGTAAAAGTGAAAGAGGAGGTGCGGGATGTGGACGTGGCCGTGGCAGTTTTCGAGAACATTTAAGTTCTGATACAACATCTCAGCCACAAATACAACCAATAGAAGTTTTTGGAACTTCTTTAGAGACCGAACAATCATCTAATTCAAGCGAAGGACCTCTGCAAACACAGTAAATGAAAAGAGGACCTATTCAAAGGACATCACCAGAGACACAATCAATAAGAAATCCAGATAAAAGTGTACGCCTTAGTGTAGAGGCTGAAACTGGTGCAGGTTATTTCACTTTGCTGGATCAATCTAAATATACGTTTCATTTTATAATAATATATTTTTTTGGTTTGCAGTTTTCCACATCAATAAAAAGAAAGGAAGAGGGAAATACAAATAAAAAACAGTGGATTTTAAGTTTAAACATGGAGGAAAAATTAAAATAATGATTCTAGATGACATTGATAGAGCCGTGGGTTTTGGAGCTAGAGACATTGTCAATTACTGTGATTGGACCATGAGAACCACTATCTCATTTAAAGATGGAAGTTGGCAGAACATAGTTCTAAAACATGGAGAAGCAATGTGGTATAGGGTCAAGGTAATGACTCTTAATATTGTATTGGTTTCATTCTCTTGTTTGGCTATTACTGTATCATATTCTCTATGGAAAGCATCTTGCATGTTCTGTGAGCTTCAGTAAATAGTGTTATGTCTTTGGTTGATTAGTTATGGTGTCTTTGTATTATTGAAGATACTTTTTCTGCAGCCATGACATGTTAGTTTCTTTCTCTTTTATGTTCCTAAAAAAGCAAAATCTGAACTTGGAAAGCATCTTACTTGGCTATTACTGTATCATATTCTATGTGGAAAGCAGCTTGCATGGTCTGTGAGCTTTAGTTTCTTTCTCTTTTATGTTCATAAAAAAGTAAAATCTGAACTTGGAAAGCATCTTACTTGGCTATTACTGTATCACATTCTATATGGAAAGCAGCTTGCATGGTCTGTGAGCTTTAGTAAACTGTGTTGTGTGTTCGATTGACTAGTTAACGTGTCTTTGTATTATTGAAAATATTTTTTCTGGATAAAATCTCTATTTAGTTATCAATGAGGATAACAAGTGACGAGATCTTCACAAATCTCCAAAAAATGGGTTGTGATGATGAATGCTTCTTTTCGCGTAATCTACATTACTGTGTGCAGAAATCTTACTCGTATCTTGGGGGGGGGGTGACCTGGTATAGCATTTGCAAACCTTAATTGTCTGCAACCATGACATGTTGTGTTCTCAGGTTGTGTTCTTGGAAGTTAACTTCTCAGGTTGTGTTCTTGGATGTGAATCTTGCAGACCAAACAATATTTTAATATTATTTTTTAAGACCAAACAGTATTTCTCAGTTTCTGTTTGTTTAACAATTGTGCAGGATAAATTTGAAGTTCGAAATGGGCTGCCAGAGCATAAGTTGCAAGGTTTTGTGATAAGCACTATGCAACAACTTTTTAGATCATGGAAAGCTCGATTACATGTTATCTACTCAAGATATACCAATGATAAAGATAGATTGTCGCATCATCTAAAGGATGTTGAGTTGGATGACTGGAAGCACCTAGTGGAACATTTTGGCAGTGATAAATTCAAGGTAACGAACACATAATTGAAATTTGTTTTGAGAAAATATATTTCTGTACCTTTAAATATAACTGCCATACACCCCAGACCTGGATTTTTTCTTATCATATCAAGTATTTTTGGTCATCGGCAAGCCAAGTAGTAGCACCTCTGTTGCAGTTTCTTGGACTAGAGTATTTCAAATGCAGAATGGTGAACCTGCAACTTGATGTTTCTATCTTATAGCCTGACTTCTATCTGCACATTTTTCTTTGAAATGTGGATTGTGGAATTCTGGTTTGTTGGAAATAGAAGTCTACTTTGTTGGAAGTGGAAGTTATTTTGTATTAGGATTGCGGCATGTATGATTGATTGATTGTTTGCTTAATTCGAGATTTCCTAATCTGTTCACTTAAGTGCAGGTTGTCAGCGAGAGAAACAAAATAAATAGAGAAAAACAAATAACAAAACATTGTTGTGGTACAAGATCATTTGTAGAAGTAGAGGAATCTACGGTTAAGATACATCATATTTGTTCCCTTATTATTACATATACTTATTTATATCATTCTATATAATCTTATGGTTATATAAACATATTTTTCCTTTTGATATTGTAGATAAATCCTCGAAGATTCTGTTAACATTGCAGATGACACTCTCTTACCTCTTTCGTAAGAATGTTAATGGAGAACGTGTATGACTGGATCCACAATCTGAACAAATTCATGTAAGTTTCTGAAATCACTATCATATTACCTTTTTGATGTACTATAAGTTACGCTCAATATATTAACCAATGGTTGTAAATGGTTATGTATTATTATAGGGACAACTCCAGCAACTTGTTGTTGAACAACAGTCCAAAGAGATCGACCTTCACATGACCGGAGATGAGATTTTAACTTCGGTTCTTGGTGAGAAATCAGGACATGTTCGGGGAAAAGGATATGGTAAGAAGCCTACTAAAAAGAATCAAACACAACAGGCAAACATAGAGGCTAGCGTGTCTTCAGCGGTAGAAAGTATGAGTCAAGAGATGCAACTTGACATGGAAAGAAAGTTGCAAGAAGAGCGTGAACAAATGGTTGCCGATTTGAAAAGAGATATGGATTATGATTTGCAAAAGAAACTGGAAGAGGAGCATGAACACATGAAAGGAGAAATAGAAAAATGTTTCAAGAAAAAATGGCTGCTCTCATGGCTGGAATGCAACAGGTACTTTCTTGTCCAACTCATTGTCCAGAAAAGACATAAGCACTTTGACTTTCTTTTATCTGCAAGTCACAAATACAAATTAATTATTTGCAAATGAAAATGTGAAAAAAGGATAAGGACAATGGATGAAATTCTGGAAATATTACCAAAGAAAGAAAACAAAGAATGATTGTTTGTCAGTGTAACTTCCTGTGATTGATGTTTTCCTGGGATACATTTTCCTGGTCGCTAGCCACTGGCCACTGGCTTCAATGCATTGACCACCTTTACTTGGGTCACATTCAGGGGAGACCACCTTTTCTTGCGACTATATCTTCAAAAGTTGGAATGTACTGACTGATTGCAGCAGGTTTGTTTGAATTTGGAAGGATCATTTTTTGGTAAAAAATATTTACAATCTAATGAACTATTAGATTGGAAATTGACATATATTTGAATGAATGTGGTTCTTATCTCTACACAATGGGACCAGTTTTCACAACCTTTACGTTATTCTCACTTTACATATGGTTAGTTTGAGGCTTTGAGCTTCGCTAGCAAATTGACATAGGCTACAGAGCAGGGGTTGAGCTAGGAGGGACAAGGGGGTTCACCCGAATCTCCCTCGGTGAAAAATACATTATTTATACATGGTCAAAACTATAATATATGTATATATATAGTAGATTCGGAAACAACATCTCTACCTCTACAAGGTAGGACAAGATTTACGTACAGTTTAAATCTTTTAAGGGGTGAGGTTCGAATTAATCATTTAAGGGTGAAATTGTCACCTCATTAAAGAAATCCTCACCACTGCCTTTTAGTTCATTCAGTATAAATATGCACTTTTTTTTCCTACAATCATCAAGTGACTTGGTGTGTTTTAATGGCAGGGGCTTTCTTAAACAATGGGTTGACCAAGGAGGATCATGAACGCGTAGAATGCATGCTTGATTTTTGATCGTATGTATGAATATGGTAAAACTGAAGTACTATATATCATTATATTATTAATGTATGTATCGTTGACTTCTTAGTAAGTGACGTACTTGTAATAGTTAGTCGGAGAATGATTTTGTTAAATACTATGGGATGCTTTTAATCGCTAATATTATATGTAGTTCTTAAATTTGTTGTCAATTTTGTCTAATATAGGTATTGAATAAATTCAATTCTTTGGTTGATGAAAACAGTATTTTTATTTGAGCACAAAATTTAATCTAGTGGCAAATTGAGACTTGCCACTAATGATTAAGTAGATATGAGGCAATGGATTTTGCTATTATAAGTTTATTTTTAGCAACAAGATATAAGAGTCACCACTAATATTTAAAGGTATAGGCGTGACATTGATTGCTACTAATATAAATGTGTGGTCACTAGTGATACTAATTTTGCTGCGACAAAGGTTGCTACTAATATAAAGGTTTTGTGGCTAGGAAACAATTGTAACAGATGATAGTGATTTTGTGACAACATTTAAGTCGTCACAGATAATAGGAAGGTTTTTGTGGCGAGAAATAAGTCGTAACAGATAATGGTATTTTTGTGGCAATATATGAGTCGTCATAGCTAATAGCATGGTTTTTGTGGCAAGAAAGAAGTCGTCACAAATGATGATGATTTTGCAGCGGCGAAGTCGCTGCTAATGCTACTATATCAGTGGCGACCTAACCCATATGTGTTTTGTCAAAATACAATTTGCAGCGAAATTATCTACCATTTGTGGCGATAAAACTCGTCACAATTACCTTTTTATTGTGGCGACCAAGATTTGTCATCGCAAATAACTTTTAGTTTCGGAAGTACTACCAACACCATAGTTGTCCCTGCCAAAGATATTTAGTGGCGACATTTTGTTATTTAGTGGTGACTTTTTTCTCCACTAAAAACTAGATTTCTTGTAGTGATACTTGAGGGTACTTCTATAGAGAGGGAAGGTGTACATTGCTTTGAAATTACTTCTTGTTCTACTACGTGTGATCTTATTGTTGAGAGTACTTATGGAGATGATGTTGAAACTAGTGGTGAGTACACACATGAAGATACCTTAGTAGAAGTTGACTTGAGTGATACCTTTCTTTACTCTCTACTTGCTTTTGATGACATGTATGCCATTGTAGAGAGTATTTCGTGTAGTTTGAGTGAAGCCTATAGAAAATGGGAGTGTTTTCTAGACCCGTGTCTATGGCCACTCTTCCCGTTTGACCTCGATGCCAAATATAGAATTGATGATATTGACGTAGCCAACTTGTTGCTTGGTCTACATGATAAGCAAAGTATCAGTTTTGGCGAATTCCATAACCAAATCCTTTATGCATCTTTCATTGAACTTTTAATATTTAATTTAAAGGATTCTTGGTTATATTGCAAATATGTAAAAACTTGGCATTTTGAGATGATTTGTTGTGCTAACCCTAACCCTCATGCCATGAGGACTTTGTATTTGTATGTCCTCTCTTTAGTTTTGCTAGATTTAGATTTGAGGTCGAATCCTTTTCAAGAAGGGGAGGATGATACAAGTCAAATGGCCACCTTAGATTTTGAAGACATACCGTGAGACCAACACAAGAAGAACCTAATTGTGTCACATTGAGGGCACAGGAGCACACATGGGGGAGCGATTTTATGCCCACAATAGAACAATCCCGTGTATGGAAGGTTGATTGGAAGCTTGCCTTGATGAGATGCCCGAGAGGTCCAAGTGTTGAAGAATAATTGTGAAGACCAAAAAGACTCAAGGAAAGTCATATGGTGAAGTGTGAAGAATACCACATCAAAACACGACATGATCACCCATTCATTAAGGTGTAATGGTCTTTTTATGCTTTTTTTTTACACTCCATAGGAGCCCTTTCTCATTAAGGTTATTTTGGTCTTTAATGTAATAAGTATAAATAAATTCCTTAGGCTTATTTTTCATTATACTTTGATGAAATTGGATATTATTCTTAGATTGTAGCTTTAGTCTTGTAGTTTTAGCTATCAAACCCTAAATTGGTTCCTTGAATACATTTGAAGTTAGGGTTTCACTTGTATTAGAAAATTTGGCAAGAAAGGTGTGCTTGAGGAAGAGTGTTTCCTTTGGGTCACCTAAGAGAGTGGTTTTATCATACATTGGTGATTTGTGTTTGAAGGTTTGATACACCTTCTAGTGCTATTCATTCATGGAAGTGAGGGTCTCTCTATCTATCTTTAATTTCATGCAATTCTTTTTCTTCATCTCCTTCTAGTGTGTTGTTTTCTCTTTGTGAACTTGCTGATTTTTGTTCCTTTAGTGTCCATTTCGTGTTTGATGGTCCTTTAGGCTATCACATAAAATGTAGGCCCATTCTCACTCCTTTCAATTCCATACATCAGAAAGTACGAGCCAATTTTATTTTACCATGCCCTCGGCCCTTATTTTAGCCTGTAAAGTGCCCTCTTGAGTTTGTTAACTTTGCTCTTATTGCCAGTAATAACAAAATCCTCAAGTTGGTAAACTTAAACTTCCATGTCCAAATCACTATTTAATAATGCAGATTTAACATCAAATTAATAAATAGGTCAACTCAATTTAGCGGCCAAATATAACAGTATTCTAACCGTTTCAAAATGAGCAACAAGTGAAAACATTTCATCATAATCAATATCTTGATGTTGTGCATATACCTTAGCCATGAGCCTGGGTTTGTATCTCTGTAGGCTCCTGTCTACATGATGCTTGACTTTGAACTCCCATTTGAGTTTAATTGGTTCCTTTCCATCCGGTAGATTCACCAACTCCCAAGTCTGGTTCTTCTTAATTGCAAACATCTCCCACGAAAATTTAAATGGACCATACTGGGAAGATCTACATCCTCCCTGGCATGTCCTAGTCAATTTTCATTCCACAACACCCCCGTACCCCAAACCCACCCCCGAAACCGTGGGCTATAGCACACCGATTTGGCCTAAAAATGCCCCGTTCATGCCATTTCGCCCGTTTGTCCACCCAAATGGCCACAAAAATTTAAACGGACCACACTGAGATGATCCCCAAACTCCTTGGCATGTACTCGTAAATTTTTGGCCCACAGGATGCCTGGACCCATAGCCCAAACCCAAAATCGTGGGCTATAGCACACTGATTTGGCTCGAAAATATTCTGTTCGCACCGTTTCGCCTATTTATCCACTCAAACTGCCACAAAAATTTAAACGGATCATACAAAAATGATACCCAACCTCCTTGACACAAGCTAATTAATTTTTGACCCACAGAATGCCCGGACCTTGAGCCCACCCCCAAAACCGTGGGATATAGCACACAGATTTGGCCCGAAAATGCCCCGTTCGCGTTGTTTTGCCTGTTTGTCCACCCAAATAGCCACAAAAATTTAAACGGACCACACTAGAACGATCCCCAACCTCCCTGGCATGCCCCAATCAATTTTTGGCCAAAATACGCCCGGGCCCACCCCCAAAACCGTGGGAAATAGCATAATAATTTGGCCAAAAAATGCCCCGTTCGCGCCGTTTCACATGTTTGTCCACCCAAATGGCCACAAAAATTTAAACAGACCACACTAGGATGATTTCTAACCTCCTTGGTAGGCCTAGATCAATTTTCAGCCCACAGAATGCTCATACCTTGTGCCCACCCCTGAAACCATAGGCCACAGCATATCGATTTGGCCCAAAAATTTCCAGTTCGCGCCGTTTCGCCTATTTTTCCACCCAAATGGCCACAAAAATTTAAACGGACCACACTGAGATGATACACAACCTTCCTGTCACACCCCTGTCCATTTTCAGCTAGTAGCACGCTAAGACCCCAGGCCTGCCTCGACAACCGTGGGCAATAGCACACTGATTTGGCCAGAAAATGCCCCGTTCGCGCCGTTTTGCTCGTTTGTCCACCCAAACAATGACAAAAATTTAAATGGACTGAATTGATATGATTCCCAACCCCCCTGGCATGCCTCAATAAATTTTTGACCCACAGCATGCCCGAATCCTAGGCCCACCCCAGAAACCGTGGGCTATAACACACCAATTTGACCCAAAAATGCCCTGTTCGCACCGTTTTGCCCGTTTGTCCACCCAAATGGAGATGAAAATTTAAACGAAATAAAATGGGATGATCTTTAACCTCCGTAGCATGCCTCAATCAATTTTTAGCCCACAGCATGCCCGAACCCTGGGACCAACCCAGAAACCGTGGGCTATAGCACGCCGATTTGGCCCAAAAATGCCCCATTCGTGCCGTTTCACCCATTTGTCCTTTGAAAGTTCAACAAAAATTTAAACGGACCACAATGTGATGATCTTCAACCTCCCTAGCATGCCCCGGTCTATTTTCAGCCCACTGCACACCCAGAACTCGGGCCCACCCCCAAAATCGTAGGCTATAGCACATAGTTTTGGCCCAAAAATGCCCCATTCGCGCAGTTTTTCTTGTTTGTCCACCCAAATGGCCACCAAAATTTAAACGGACAACACTGGGATAATCCCCAACCTACCTGACATGCCTCGGTTGATATTCAATCCACAGCATGCCCGGAACCCGGGCCCACTGCTGAAATCGTGGCTATAGCACACCAATTTGGCCCGAAAATGCTGTGTTCGTGCCATTTCACCCATTAGTCCACCTTAACGGCCACAAAAATTTAAAAGGAGCACACTGGGATGATCCCTAACCTCCCTGGCATGCCCCGATCCATTTTTGGCCAATAAAACACCCGAACCCCAGGTTCACCCCCAAAACCGTGAGCTATAGCACACTGATTTGGCCAAAAAGTGCCCCGTTCATGCCGATTCTCCCGTTTGTCCACCCAAATAGCCACAAAAATTTAAATGGAATATACTGGGATGATCCCCAACCTCCCTGGCATACCTCGGTTGATTTTTGGTCGACAGAACGCCCCAGATCCTGGGTCCACCCCTGAAACCGTGGGCTATAGCACACCAATCTGTCCCGAAAATGCCCCGTTTGCACTGTTTCACTCGTTTGTCCACCCAAATGGCCATGAAAATTTAAACGAACCACAATGGGATGATCCTAAACTTCCCTGTCAATCTCTAATCGACTGTCAGCCTACAGCACGCCCAAATCCTGGGGCCACCCCAGAAATCGTGGGCTATAGCATACCAATTTGACCTGTAAATGTCCTGTTCGCACCGTTTCACCCCTTTGTCCTCCCAAAGTGCCATGAAAATTTAAAAGAACTACACGGTGATGATATCCAACCTCCCTATCATGGCTCGATCAATTTTTTGCCCACTGCACACCCAGACCCCGAGTCCACCCCCAAAATCGTGGGCTATAGCATACCATCTAAAAATGCCCTGTTCGCACCATTTTGCCAGTTTGTCCACCTAAATATACATGAAAATTTAAACGGACCACACCGAGATGATCACCAACTTCCCTAGCAAGCCCGGGTCAATTTTAAAACCACAGCATGCCCAAACCCATGGCCCACCCCCAAAACTGTGGGCTATAGCACACCAATTTGGCCTAAAAATGCCTCGTTTGCTCCGTTTCGCCTATTTATCCATCCAAATGGCTACAAAAATATTAACGGTCCATATTGGGATGATCCCCAACCTCCCTGGCATACTTTAGACTATTTCTTTCCCATAAAACGGCCGGACCCCCAGCCCACCCCTGAAATCGTGGGCTATAGTACACCGATTTGGCCTGACAATGCCCCATTCACATCGTTTTGCTCGTTTGTCCACCCAAATGGACACAAAAATTCAAACAAACCAAATTCAAATGATCCTCAACCTCCCTAGCATGCCTCGGTCGATTTTCATCCTACAACACGTTTGGACCCTAGGTCGACCCTCGAAACCGTTGTCTATAGCAAATTGATTTGGCCTGAAAATGCTTCGTTCGCGCTGTTTCTCATGTTTGTCCAGTCAAATGGCCAAAAAAATTTAAACGGAGCATACTGGGATGATCCCAAACCTATCAGGCATTACCCAAATGATGTTTTGCCCGCTGCCCGTCCAGATCACAGGCCTACCCCCAAAACCGTGGGCCATAGCACACCGATTTGGTTCGAAAATGCCCCATTCAAGCTGTTTCGCCCGATTGTCCACCCAATTGGCCTCAAAAATTTAAAATAACGATACTGGGATGATCCCCTACTTCTCTGGAACTCCCCGATTTATTTTTCGCCAACAGTACACCCACTATAGCACACATATTTAGCCAGAAAATGCCCCGTTCAAGTCATTTCGCCCGTTTATCCACCCAAATGGCCACGAAAATTTAAATGGACCATACTGGGATGATCCCCAACATCCCTGGCATGTACCGATTGATTTTGACCAATAGCACGCTAGGATCCTGGGCTCACCCCAGAAACCGTGGGCAATAGTACACCAATTTGGCTAGAAAACTCTCTGTTCGCGCCGTTTCGCCCATTTGTCTACCCAAATGACCACAAAAATTTAAAAGGACCATATTGGGATGATCCCTGATCTCCCTAGCATGCCTCGGTAAATTTTTGGCCCATAGTATGCCCAGACCTTGGGCCCACCCTTAAAACCGTGGCTATAGAACACCGATTTGGCCAGAAAATGACCTGTTCGCGCCGTTTCGCCCGTTTGTTTGCCCAAATGGCTATGAAAATTTAAACGAACCATATAGGGACGATCCCCAACCTCCCGGTCATGACCCAATCAATTTTATGCCCACATCACACCTATACCCAGGGCTAACCCCCAAAATCGTGGGCTATAGCACACCGCTTTAGCCTAAAAATACCCTGTTCACACCATTTTTCTCTTTTGTCCACCAAAATGGCCACGAAAATTTAAACGAACCATAATGGGATGATACCAACCTCCATGGCATGCCCTAATTAATATTAAGCCCACAACATGCTCAGACACCGAGCCCACCCCAGAAATCGTGGGCTATAGCACACCAATTTGGTCCAAAAATGCCCCATTCGCGCCGTTTCACTCATTTCTCCACTCAAATGGCCACACAAATTTAAACGGACCATACTAGGATGATACCCAACTTCCTTAGCACACCCCAGTCAATTTTTGGCCAACAGCACCCCCAAAACCTAGGTCTACCATCAAAACCGTGGGCAATAGCACACCAATTTGGCCCGAAAATATCCCGTTAGCGCCGTGTCGCCCATTTGTCCACCCCAAATATCCCCAAAAATTTAAAAGGACCATACTGAGAGGATATCTCACCTCCCTAGCTTGCCTCGAGCAATATTTGGCCCACAGCATGCCCGGATCTAGGGCACACCCCTAAAATCGTGGGCTATCGAACACCGATTTGGCCTGAATATGCCCCATTTGCGCTGTTTTACTCGTTTGTCCACCCAAATGGCCATGAAAATTTAAACAGACCATATTGGGATGATCCACAACCTCCTTGGCAGGCCTCGATCAATTTATTAACCATAGAACACCCAAAACCCGGTTCCACCCCCAAAAACGTGGGCTATAGAACAACGATTTGGTATGAAAATGGCCCATTCGTACCGTTTCTCTTGTTTGTCTATCCAAATGGCCAAAAAAATTAAAAACGACCACACTGAGATGATCCTCTACCTTCCTGGCATGCCCCGATCAATATTTGGCCCACAACATACTCAGACCCCGAGCCCACCCTGAAACCGTGAGCTATATCACACCAATTTTGCCCGAAAATATCCCGTTTACAT
Organism: Capsicum baccatum var. pendulum; assembly: GCA_030864225.1. NCBI lineage: Eukaryota > Viridiplantae > Streptophyta > Magnoliopsida > Solanales > Solanaceae > Capsicum > Capsicum baccatum. The sequence goes on along the minus strand of CM061555.1, from coordinate 235,807,005 downwards.
CGTTTCACCCGTTTGTCCACCCAAATGGCCACAAAAATTTAAACGGACTACACTGGGATGATAACCAACCTCCTTGGCATGCCCCAGTCAATTTTTAGCCCACAGCACGCCCGGACCCCAGTCCCACCCTTAAAACCATGAGCTATAGCTCACCGATTTGGCCAAAAAAGCTCTGTTCACGTCATTTCGACCATTTCTCAACGCAAATAGCCACAAATATTTAAAACAATCACACTTGGATGATCCTCAACATCCCTGGCATGCCTCTATCAATTTGACGCGAAAATACCCCGTTCACGCCGTTTTGCCTACTTGTCCACCGATATGGCCACAAAAATTTAAACGAACAACAATGGGTGATATCCAACCTCCCTGACATTCCCAAATCGATTTTTTGCCCACAGAACACCTGAATTTTGGGCCCACCCTTGAAACCGTAGGCTATAGCACACTGATTTGGTCCAAAAAAGCCTCGTTCGAGCCGTTTTGCCTGTTTGTCCACCCAAATTGCCACAAAAATTTAAACGAACCACACTGGGATGATACCCAACCTCCCTGGCATGCCTCAGTTGATTTTCAGCCCACACAATGCCCGAATCCATGGCCCACCCCCAAAACCGTAGGCTATAGCACACCGATTTAGCCCAAAAATGCCCTGTTCGCATTGTTTTACCGGTTTGTCCACACAAATTTCCACAAAAATTTAAACAGACCACACTGGGATGATCCTCAACCTCCCTGACATGCCCTGGTCAATTTTTGTCCCACAGCACGCCCGGACCCCAGGTCCACCCCCAAAACTGTGGGCTATATAGCACGCTTATTTGGCCCAAAAATGCTCCATTCGAGCCGTTTTGCCCGTTTGTGCACTCAAATGGCCACAAAAATTTAAACGGACCACACTAGGACGGTCCTTAACCACCTTGGCATGCCCCGATCAATTTTTTTCCCACAACACGCCCGCATCCTAGGCCCACCCCTGAAAACGTGGGCTATAGCACACTGATTTGGCCCAAAAATGAGACATTCACGCCATTTCGCCCTTTTGTCCACCCAAATGACCACAAAAATTTAAACGAACCATACTAATATGATCCCCAACCTCCATGGCATGCTCTGTTTGATTTTTTCCACACAGAAATCCCGAACCATAGGTCCACCCCATAAATTGTGGGCTATAGTACACCGATTTAGCCCGAAAATGCTCCGTTAGCACCGTTTCGCCCATTTGTTTACCCAAATGGCCACAAAAATTTAAACGGACCACACCGGGATGATCCCCAACCTCCCTGACACACCTCTATTGATTTTCGACCTACAACACACTCGGACCCCGAGCCAACCCTCAAAATAGGCTATAGCACACCGATTTGGCCCGAAAATGCCCCATTCACGTCATTACGCTCGTTTGTCCACCCAAGTGGCCACGAAAATTTAAACAAACAACACTGGGACTATCTCCAACCTATCTGGCATGCCCATTTGATTTTTTTCCAATAGCACGCCCGAACCTCGGGCCTACCCCCAAAACCATGGGCTATAGCATACTATTTAGCCCGAAAATGCTCCGTTCGTACCGTTTCTCCTGTTTGTCCATCTAAATAGAAAAGATAATTAAAATAGACCACGCTAGGGTGATCCCCAATCTACCTAGCACACCCCAGTTATTTTTTGACCTACAGTACGATTGAACCCCAGGCTCACCCCAAAACCGTGGGCTATAGCACGCCGATTTGACCCGAAAATGTCCCGTTCACACTGTTTTGCCCGTTTGTCCACCCAAATGGTCACAAATATTTAAACGGACCATACTAGGATGATCACCAACCTATCTGGAATGCCTTGGTCAATTGTTGACCCACAACACGCTCGGACTCCAAACCCTTCCCCAAAACCGTGGGCTATAGCACACCAATTTAGCCCCAAAAAACCCCATTCACGCTGGTTCGCCTGTTTGTCTACCAAAAAAGCCACAAAAATTTAAACGGACTATACTAGGATGATCACCAACCACCCTGGAACCCCCCGGTCAATTTTTGATCGACAGCACGCCTAAATCCTTGGCCCACCCCAAAACTGTGGGCTATAGCACACCAATTTGGCCCAAAAATGCCCTATTCACATCGTTTTTCCCGTTTGTCCACCCAAATTGGCCACAAAAATTTAAACGGACCACACTGGAATAATCCCCAACCTCCGTGGCAAGCCTTGATTGATTTTCATCCCACAACACCCACCCCCAAAGCCGTGGGCTATAGCATATCGATTTGGCTCGAAAATGCCCCGTTCACGTCGTTTCACCCATTTGTCCCCACAAAGTGCCACAAAATTTAAACGAAACACACTGGGATGATCCCCAACCTCCCAGCATGCCCCAGTCAGTTTTCGGCCCACTTCATGCCTATACCTCGGCCCACCCCCGAAACTGTAGGCTATAGCATACTGATTTGGCCCAAAAATACCCCATTCGCATTATTTTACCACTTTGTCCACCCAGATGGCCATGAAAATTTAAACGGACTATAACAGGATGATCCTAAACTCCCTGGCAGACACCGATCAATTTTTTGCCTATAGCATGCCCGGACTCTGGGCCCACCCCTTAAATCGTAGGCTATAGCACACCGATTTGACCCGAAAATGCCTCATTTGTGGCTATTCGCCCATTTATCCACCCAAATTGGCACAAAAATTTAAATAGACCACACTGGGATGTTCCCTAACAGCCCTGGCATGCCCCGGTTGATTTTCGGCCCGCATTACATCCGTACCTCGGGCTCAATCCCAAAACTGTGGGCTATAACTCTCCGATTTGACCTGAAAACACCTTGTTCATGCCGTTTCACCCGTTTGTCCACCCAAATAACTACAAAATTTAAACGGACCATACTTGGATGATTCCCAACCTCCCTGGCTTGCCCCGATCGATTTTTGGCCGACAACATGCCCATACCCCAGGCCCACCCCCAAACCATGGGCTATAGCACACCGATTTAGCCCAAAAATGCCTAGTTCACACCATTTCGCTTGTTTGTCCACTCAAATGGCCACAAAAATTTAAACAGAGTACAATTGGATGATCTCCAACCTCCCTGGTAAGCCTCGATAAATTTTTGGCACACAACATACCCGGACCCCGGGCCCACCCCAAAACCGTAGGCTATAGCACACCGATTTGGCCTAAAAATATCCGCTCGCATCGTTTTGCCCGTTTGCCCACCCAAATTGCCACAAAAATTAAAATGGACCACACTGGGATGATCCCCAACCTCATCGGCACCCCCCGATCTATTTTCTGCCTACAGCACGCCCGAACCCTAGGCCATGAAAATTTAAATAAACCGCGCTCGGATGATCCCGAACCTCGCTGGCATGCCCTATTTGATTTTTGGAGCACAACATGCCCAGACCCCGAGCCCACCCCTAAAATCGTGGGCCATAGCACACCTATTTGGCTCAAAAATGCCCCATTTAAACCATTTCACCCGTTTATCCACCCAAATGGCCATGAAAATTTATATGGACCACAGTGGGATGATACCCAACCTCCATGCCATTCCCTAGTTGATTTCTGGCCCAAAGAACGCCGGGACCTCAGGCCCACTTCCGAAATCGTAGGCAATAACATACTGATTTGGCCCGAAAAAGCTCCGCTCGAGCCGTTTTGCCTGTTTATCCATCCAAATAGCCAGGAAAACTAAACAAACCACACTGGTATGACCCCCAACCTCTCTGGCATGCCCCGATTGATTTTGGCCTACAACACGCCCTAAACCCAAGCAGACCCCCAAAACCGTGGGCTATAGCACACCGATTTGGCTCGAAAATGACCCCGTTTGCGTCGTTTTGCCTGTTTGTCCACCCAAATGGCCATAAAAATTTAAACGGATAATACTGGGATGATCCCTAACCTCCCTAGCTTGATTCGGTTAATTTTTGGCCCTAGCATGCCCAGACCCCAGGCCCACCCATAAAATCGTGGGCTATAGCACACCAATTTGACCTAAGAATGTCCCGTTCAGGTCGTTTAGTTCGTCTGTCCACCCAAATAGCCACAAAAATTTAAGCAAACCACACTAGGATGATCCGCAACATCCCTGGCATGCACCGATCAATTTTTGGTCAATATCTCACCCAGAACTCGGGCCCACCCGCAAAATTGTGGGCTATAGCACACAAATTTAGCCCAAAAATTCCCCATGCACGACATTTCTACCGTTTGTTAGCCCAAATGGCCACAAAAATTTAAACAGACTATAATGGGATGAAGCCCAACCTACCTGGCATAGCTTGAATGATTTTTGGCCCACAGAACATCTGGACCCAGGGCCCACCCCTAAACCGTGGGCCATAGCACATCGATTTGGCAAAAAAAAAACCTGTTCGCACCATTTCGCCTATTTGTCTACCTAAATAGTCACAAAAATTTAAACAGACTACACTGGGATAATCCCAACCTTTTTGGCATGCCTCAATCGATTATCGGCCTACAGCATGCCCGAACCATGGGACCACCCTCAAAACCGTTGGCCATAGCACACCAATTTGGCATGAAAATGCGCCGTTCGCCCCTTTTCGCCCGTTTATTCACCCAAATGGCCACAAAATTTTAAACGACCATATTGGGATGATCCCTAACCTCCCTGGTACACCTCAATTAATTTTTGGCCCATAGCACGCCCGTACCCCCAGTCCACCCCCAAAATCATAGACTATAACACACCGATTTTGCCCAAAAATGTCATGTTCACTCCGTTTCACCTGTTTGTCCACCTAAATGGCCATAAAAATTTAAACAAACCACACTCAAATGATCTCTAACCTCTCTAGAATGCCCATAGAATGTTCGGACCCCGATCCCACACTCGAAACCCTGATCTATAACACACGGATTTTGCTCGAAAATGCCCCATTTGAGCTATTTCGCACGTTTGTCCACCCAAATTGTCACAAAAATTTAAACGGATCATACAGGGATGATACCCAACCTCCCTGGAACTACCCTATAGATTTTTGGCCCAAATCTCGCTCGGACCCAAGGCCTACACCTGATACCGTGGGCTATAGCACATCGATTTGTCTTAAAAATTCCCCATTTGCACCGTTTCACCCGTTTGTCCACCCAAATGGCTACAAAAGTTTAAACGAACCACACTAGCTTGATACCCAAATTCCTTGTCATGTCCTAATTGATTTTTAGCCCACAGCACGTGCGAACCCTGGGCCCACCTTAAACCGTGGTATATAGTGCATCGATTTAACCTGAAAATGCCTCGTTCGCGCTGTTTCACCCGTTTATCCACAAAAATAGTCATAAAATTTAAAAGGACCACATTGGGATGTTCCTCAACCTCCCTAGCACACCCTAGTTAATTTTTGGCCTACAGCACGCCCGAACCCTAGGCCCATTCTTAAAACCATGGGCTATAGCAAATAGATTTTTCTCAAAAATACCCCGTTCGCATTGTTTTGCCTGTTTGTCCTCCCAAACAGCCATAAAAATTTAAACGGACCATACTGGGATGATCATCAACCTCCCTAGCATGCTTCGATTAATTGTTTATCGATAGAACGCTCAGACTCAGGGCCCACCCCCAAAATTATTGGCTATAGTACACCTATATGGCCCAAAAATGCCTTGTTTGCGGCGTTTTATCAGTTTTCCACCCAAATAGCTATGAAAGATCAAACGGACCACACTAAGATGATCTCCAATCTCCTTGGCATGCCCCGGTCAATTTTTGTCACACAGCACGCGCGGACCCCGGGCCCATCCTCAAAACCATAGGTTATAACACACCGATGGGATGATCCTTAACCTATCTGGCATGCCCCAATCAATTTTTGGCCCATAGCTCACCCGGACCCTGGGCCCACCCCATAATCGTGGGCTATAACATAGTGATTTAGCCTGAAAACACCCCGTTCATGCCGTTTTTCCTGTTTGTCCACCCAAATAGCCAAGACAATTTAACAGACCTAACTAGGATGATCCCCAACCTCCCTGGCATACCCCGATCAATTTTCAGTCCACAGCATGCCCAGATCCTGAGCCCACCCCAGAAATCGTGGGCTATAGCATGCTAATTTGGCCCGAAAATGCCCCATTTGTACCATTTTGCCCGTTTGTCTACCCAAATAGCCACAAAAATTAAAACGGACCATACTAGGATGATCCCCAACCTCCCTGGCATGCCTCGGTCAATATTTGGCCTACAATACGCCAGAACCCCGGTCCCACCCAAAAACCGTGGGCTATAGCATATCGATTTGGCTCGAAAATGTCCCGTTCATGTCATTTTGCCGCATTGTCCACCCAAAGTTCCACAAATATTTAAACGAACCATATTGGGATGAACCCCAACCACCCTGGCACACCCTGGTCGATTGTTGGTCCACCGCACGCCCTGACCCTGGGACCATCCCTAAAACCATGGGCTAAGCACACCGATTTGGCCCAAAAATGCCCCGTTCAAGCCATTTTGCCTGTGTGTCCATGGCCATGAAAATTTAAACGGACCACTCTGAGATGATCCCAAACCTTCCTTGCATGCCTCGATCAATTTTTAGCCCACAGCATACGCAGACCCCAGGCCCACCCCAAACACCGTGGGCTATAGCACACCGATTTAGCTTGAAAATGCCCTGTTTGTGCCGTTTTGCCCATTTTTCCACCCAAATAGCCACAAAAAATAAAATGGACCACACAGTAATGATCCCCAACCTCCCTGTCATGCCTCGATAGATTAACAGCCCATAATACACCTGGACCCCGGGTTCACCCCCAAAATCATAGGCTATAGCACAATGATTTGGCTCAAAAATGGTCTATTCACGCCGTTTCGCCCGTTTGTCCACCCAAGTGGCCACAAAAATTTAAACAAACCAAAATGGGATGATACCCAACCTCTCTGGTATGCCCCAATCTTTTTTAGGAGCACAGAACCCCCGGACCCTGGGCACACCCCAAAAAACGTGGGCTATAGTACACCGATTTGGCCCAAAAATATCCCATTCGCGCGCGTTTCACCCGTTTGTCCACCCAAATGGCTAGGAAAATTTAAACGGACCATACTGGGATGATCCCCAACCTACCTGGCATGCCCCAATCAATTTTTGGCCTACAACATTCCCAAACCTCGGGACCACCCCCGAAACCGTAGGCTATAGCAACTAATTTGGCCCAAAAATGCCCCATTCGCGCCGTTTTGCCTGTTTGTCAACCCAAATGGCAACGAAAATTTAAATGGATCACACTGGGATAATACCCAACCAACCTAGAAAGTCTTGATATATTTTAGGAGCACAGCATACCCTGACCCCAGGCCCACCTCCAAAACCGTGGGCTATAGTACACCGATTTGGCCCAAAAATGCCCCGTTCGCGCCGTTTCGCCCATTTGTCCATCCAAATAGCTAGAAAAATTTAAACAGACAATACTGGGATGATAAACAACCTCCCTTATATGCCTCGATTAATTTTTGGCCCAAAGAACGCCTGAACCCCGAGCCTACCCTAAAAACCAGGCCTATAGTACACCGATTTAGCCTAAAAATGCCCCGTTTGCACTGTTTTGCCTGTTTATCAACCCAAATGGCCACGAAAATTTAAACGGACCGCGCTGGAATGATTTCTAACCTCCATGGCATGCCCCAATCAATTTTTATCCCATATCACGCCGGTACCCGGGCCCACCCACGAAACTGTGGGCTATAGCTCACCGATTTCTCTCAAAAATGCCCCGTTCATGCCATTTTGCCCGTTTGTCCAAACAAGTGGCCATGAAAATTTAAACGAACCACAATGGGATTATCCCCAACCTCCCTGCATACCCCGGTCAATTTTTGGCCAACAGCATGCTCAGAACCCAGGCCCTCCGCCAAAACCGTGGGATATAGCACACCAATTTGGCCCAAAAATTCCGCGTTCATTCCGTTTCACCCGTTTGTCCACCAAATGGCCCCCAAAATTTAAAAGGACCACACTAGGAGGATTACCAACCTCTCTGGCAAGCCCAGGTTGATTTTTGGCCCCCAGCACGCTCGGACCCTGGGGCTACCCTCGAAACCGTGGGCTATAGCTCACCGATTTCTCTCAGAAATGCCCCGTTCATTCTGTTTTGCCCGTTTGTCAACACAAGTGGCCATGAAAATTTAAACGGACCACACTGGGATTTTCTCCAACCTCCCTGCATACCCCGATCAATTATCGGCTAACAGCATGCTCAGAACCCAGGCGCTCCCCCAAAATCGTGGGATATTGCACACCGATTTAGCCCGAAAATGCCTCGTTCATTCCATTTCACCCATTTGTCCACCCAAATGGCCCCAAAAATTTAAAAGGACCACACTAGGAGGATCACCAACCTCCCTGGCAAGCCCAGGTTAATTTTTGGCCCCAGCACGCTCGGACCCTGGGGCCACCCCCAAAACTGTGGGCTATAGCATACCGATTTGGCCCAAAGTTGGTCCATTCATGTCGGTACGTCCGTTTGTCCACCAAAATGGTCACAAAAGTTTAAACGGAGCATACTAAGATGATCCCCAACCACCTTGGCATGTCCATGATGAGTTTTGGCCCAAAGCACGCCCGAACCCCGTGCCTACCACCAAAACCATGGACTATAGCAAACCAATTTACCTCGAAAATGCCTTGTTCGGGCCATTTTGCCCGTTTGTCCACCCAAATGGTTATTAAAATTTAAACGGATCACACTGATATAATCTCCAACTTCCTTGGCATGTCCCGGTTGATTTTTGGCCTATAGCACGCTCGGACCCCGATCCCACCCCCAAAATTGTGGGCTATGGCACACCGATTTAGCGCAAAAATGCCTTGTTCACATCGTTTCACTCGTTTTTCCACCCAAATGGCAACAAAAATTTAAACGGACCATACTGGGACAATCCTCAACCTCCCTGACATGCCTTGGTCAATTTTTAGCCCAAATCACGCCCGAACCTTGGGTCTACCCTCGAAATAGTGGGCTATAACACTCCAATAGAGGTTGTTAGACAAATGATTAGTTAGGTGCAATGAGGTTTCAAATAGAATATTCTAGAAGGAGGTAGTTATTAGATTTTTATATCTCTTTCATAGCCTATATATAAGGCACAATATCAGATTGTAACACGTGATTTTGATGATGAATAAAGTTTACAATTTCACTCTCATCTTTTCTTACTTGTTCATGAATTATCAAGCAGTAATGCTTGAATTTCACATGGTATTTGATATAGGGTGCTAATACAGAAGAGTATTTCAATTTTTCTGCAAGTTTGGTTGATTTTGTAGCTGAATTTCTTCATTCATGGCACCCAAAATTGATCAAAGTGATCCACTCTTCATAGGTGCTTCAGATAGTTCAAGCTCTGTACTCATTCCAATCAAATTAACTAGTTCAGAAAACTATAGTCTTTGGAGTCGATCCATGCGAATTGCTCTCTTAGGGAAGAGAAAGTATGGTTTTGTCACTGGATCCTACAACAAGGAGTCATACAGAGAGGAATTTCATGATCAGTGGGAAACGTGTAAGGCGATTGTCCTCTCATGGATCATGAATACTGTGAGTGAAAGCTTACTCTCTAGGATCGTATATGCTACAAATGCTTGTGTAGTCTAGAATAATTTGAAGGAAAGATATGATAAAATGAATCGTATGCGTATATATCAATTGCATCATGAAATCAATAAGCATTCTCAAGGTACTGATTCAATCTCAACTTATTTTACTAAGTTGAAGACCTTGTGGAGTGAGTATGATGTTCTGGTTCCAAATCCTAGCTGTGATTGCCCTAAATCCAAAGAGTACTCAGATCAGATGTGTCCACTGAGACTTCTACAATTTTTGAGTGGTTTGAATGAGTCCTACGATCAAGCTAGGAGATAGATCTTACTTAAGGGCGTAACTCTAACTTTCAATCAAGCTTATGCCATGCTCATAGAGGATAAGATACAACACTCAGTTTGTACACTTGCTGTACATGACAGATCAGAACCTCTTGCTATTCAAGTGAATCACAGTTATGGTTATGGACAGGGAAACACAAATTACAAGAGTAGAAGGTGTGACTACTGTCAAATTTTAGGCCATACTAAAGAAAACTGCTACAAACTGATAGGTTATCCAAATGATTGGAAGAAAAAGAAGAAACAACGTTATGCTCCTCCAAATTCCAGGTCATATAATGCTTGTGGAAACAATTTCTCACTGCATAATAGGGGAAAAGACTATACTAACACTGGTAGCAAGTTTTCCCAAACTGCAAGCATGGTAGCAGGACCAACTAATACTGCCAGTTCCAGTCATGATGCCAATTCTGTATCACTAGCAAAACCACATACATTCATTGATGAAGAGTGCAATCAAATCATAAACATGTTGAATAAGGATACCAAGGATATGAAACAAGTCAATATGACAGGTATTGTTACTTGCTTCTTATCCAAGACTTGTTCTGACAGTTGGATTGTAGATTCAGGGGCTACACATCATGTGTCTGCCAATAGACACTTGTTTAAAGATAGCAACAACTTGGTTCTAAGGCATTTAGATAAATTGCACCTTCCAACAGTAGATGAAGTCACAATTTCTCGCATTAGAAAAGATTAAATTTTTACAGATGATGTGATCAAAGATGTTCTCTTTGTTCCAGATTTTAGACTAAATCTGTTGTCTGTAGCTAAGATAACCAAGGAACTGTCATTCTTTGTGTCCTTTTATCCTGATTTCTGCATATTTCAGGACCTCTTCAATGGCAAGGTGAAGGGGATTGGTAGACAAGAAGGTGGACTGTATGTTCGTAAAGGAGGATGGAAAGATAATGCTATTTAGGAAGGACCAAAACACAGCAGGTTCACTGCTGAGGTTGTTATTCCTAATTGCAAACTATGGCACCAAAGACTTGGGCACCCAAATCCTCAGGTTTTAAGAGACTTAGATATTTTGATGAATCATAGTGATGTGAATATATTGAATAAATGTACTATATGCCCACTAGCTAAACAAATAAGAATGCCATTTCCCATAAGTACTACTAGATGTTCTGCATGTTTTGAACTTGTACACATGGATTTATAAGGTCCTTATAAAACACCTACATTTGATAATAAGTGTTATTTCTTGACTATGGTGGATGACTATAGTACATATACTTGGATTCATCTATTACAACGAAAATCTGAGACCATAGTAGCTATTAAGACATCCATATCCATGATTAAAACACAGTTTGGACTGGTGATAAAAGCCATTAGATCTGATAATGGGACTGAGTTTATCAATACTCAACATCATACATTATTCCAGTCTCTAGGAATCTTACATCAAACCAGCTATCCTTACACTACACAACAAAATAGAGTGGTGGAAAGAAAGAACAGGAACATATTGAATATTGCTAGAGCTCTTAAATTTCGATCCCATTTGCCCATCAAGTACTGGGGATTATGTGTAAAAGCTGTAGTATATATCATGAACAGGTTACCAACCTCAGTCCTGAGTGGTAAGAGCCCATATCAGTTGTTATTCTCTACAGATCCCAAGCTATCTCATTTGAGAGTGTTTGGATGTTTGTATTATATGACTATTGCTCCTAGGGGTGACAAGTTCTCTAAAAGAGCTAAACCTATTGTACTAGTAGGATATTCAGAATCTCAAAAGGGTTACTTGTTACTGGACATCAACTCAAAGGGATTATTAGTGAGTAGGGATGTTGTGTTTTATGAAGATTCTTTCCCATTTGATCCATCAAAAGCAGGATCCCAGCATATAAGTACTTCTAAAACTAATAAAGACATCAATGACTTCCTGTTCTCTATATATGATGAAGTTGGTGCTGATGTCCCTTTAGAGGATATTCATGTTGAGGATGGAAATACTCATGCTGATTGCCAAGAGTCCTCTGATGATGCAGTACCTGATGTAACTTTACCTGGCACCACTCATGAATAAACATGTCAAGATAATCGTTCCCTGCTTCAAACCACTTCAAGTAGAACAACGAGAACAATCAGACCTCATGTGGATGCATGATTATGTTGACACTTCAAAATCCCAGAGATTAAAGTACCCCTTAGCCAACAGCCTATCTTCCAGTAAACTAAAACTAGCATATCAGTGTTACTTATCAAAGTTCTCTACTCTGACTGAGCCTCAACACTTCAAACAAGCTGTAAAAGATGAAAGATGGGTGGAATCTATGAAGTTATAAATTCAAGCATTAGAGGCAAACAACATATGGACCATTGTTGACCAATCCAAATGGAAGGACACTGTTGGTTCCAAATAGATATACAAGATTAAATATCTTGCAAATGGTGAAGTGGAAAGGTTCAAAGCAAGATTAGTGGCCAAGGGATATAGCCAACAAGAAGGGCTTGATTATCATGAGACATATTCACCAGTGGAAAAAATGGTTACTGTCAAGAGTGTAATTGTTGTAGTAGTATCTAAAGGATGACCTCTCTATCAAATGGATGTCTATAATGCATTTTTACAAGGGGATCTTAAAGAGGAAGTGTATATGGAGATTCCAGAAGTTTTCAAAAGCCAAGGAGAGCACAAGGTTTGAAAGTTGCACAAATCCTTGTATGGCCTCAAACAGGCTTCCAGAAAATGGAACCTGAAACTGACTCATGCTTTGCTTGAAGCTGGATTCACTCAAAGTGCTCATGATTATTATCTCTTCTTTCTACATCAAGGTAACGACACAGTGATAGTTCTTGTATATGTTGATGACTTGCTCCTTATTAGAAGCAATGCTAATTTGGTTGACGCAACAAAAGCCAAGTTGCACCAGTAGTTCAAGATGAAAGACTTGGGGAATCTCAAATACTTCTTGGGTATTGAAGTTCTCAGATCAAATTCAGGGTTGATATTAAATCAAAGGAAATACGTCCTAGAATTAATTTCAGATACTGGTCTTAGTGGTTCAAAACCTGCAATCACTCCCTTAGAGTCCAATGTGAGGCTGACTTCACTTGAGTATGATCAAACCACAGGTGCACAAGGTGATGATTTGTTGTTTGATGCTTCTTCTTATCAAAGACTAATAGGCAAACTCATATATGCCACTATTACCAGACCAAATATCAGTTTTGCAGTCCACACTCTCAGCCAGTTTATCCAACATCCCAAGAGATCATACTGGGAGGCTGTTATCAGGGTAGTCAAGTACCTCAAAGGCTTTGTTGGTCAAGGAATCTGGTTACAGGCTAAAAATTCTACCACTCTAAGTTGATGGTGTGACTCAGATTGGGCTACTTGTCCCAACACTAGGAGATCAGTTACTGGTTATGCAGTTCATTTTAGTGAATCTTTGATTTCTTGGAAGTCCAAGAAATAGCACACTATTTCCAGGAGTTTTGCTGAAGATAAGTACAAAAGCATGGCTTCAGCAGTTGCAGAGATAACTTGGTTGGTTGGCTTGTTTCATGAACTCAAGGATCCCATTACCTTACCCATATCAGTCTTTAGTGACAGCAATTCAGCAATTCAGTTGGCCAATAATCATGTAGGTAAAAGAACCTGATCCTTTTGTGATTTGGTTAGGTTATGAATGTCCCTGAACATACATTTACTGGATGATATGTGATGAGATGCACCTGAATATGTGGCTACATATGTACTATTTCTCATCCTCAATGAGCATTGCATATGCCTGGTTTACTGTGGGGGCAGTTCCCTTCAATAGAATTTGTCTTCGTGCTTTATCGTAAGATTCATTAAAGCCACTTAGGAACTGTATTAGCCTCATTTGTGATAAATACTCCATATAGTCTCTTGATCGCGGACAATCACAGCTAGGTGAAGGAGTAACAACATCATACTAATTCAATAAGGTCTTCAGTTTTGTACTGGGACACAGAATCAATACCTTGTACGAATGTGGTAATTTCCCTATGCAGTTGGTACAATCACAATTGATTGACCTTGTCAAACCTCTCCTTCAAATCAGCCCATACTGTAGATGCATTCGTAGCATACACTATTCCATTGAGGAGCTCCTCACTTACTGTATGATAGTACGTCTCTTGTTGCTCGTGCAAATCGTCGCTACATGATTCCTTTGTACATGTCCCAGTAACAAAGCCATATTTTCTTTTGACCAATAATGCAATTTTCATGGATCTACTCCAAACTCCATAGTTCCCAGATCCTGTCAATTTGATTGGAATCAATACAACTCCTGTAACATCTGAGCCTCCAATGTTCAGAGGATCGTTTTGATCAATTTTTGGCTCTATTATTTCTTTCAATTCAGCTGATAGATCTCAACTTGATAGATCAAAAATTCAACTAAATGCAGCGTAGAGTCAACCAATATCGATTGCTCTGATACCATGTGAAAAACTAGCTTCGGCAGCTAGGACTCCATTAGCTGAGCTTCGAAGAAGGAAGAGAGAACAATCAGAGAATTTTATAACTGTTTTCAAGTGGTTACAATAGTGCATATTCAGCCTTTTTTAGGCTGAGTTGTAAGGGAAGTTAACGTTGTTCTGCACATTATTGTTTTTTATATACATTATAGTCTTAACTTGTTCGGATCCACCCCAACCCAATATCTGCTTGTAGTTTAAAGCTTATTGTGATGAAACCGGATCACATCATCTACTCATTTCTACTTAACATTCACAAGAAGTTCGGTTGAGATTTCATCAAACACATTGTAAACAACACATGTAAATTTGGTTTCTAAGCAGCAAAATAATAGAGAAGAACCTGTCTTAGATAACAGGATATTATTCGGTCCAAGGATTTGAAGCTTGTCTTCTCCCGTTAAATATTGTTTAATCCCCAGAGCCCAATCTTCAAGTTGAGGGCTCTCTATAAGTTTGATACTTTTCAATGAATAAATATCCCCGAAAATAGACGGAAATATCCTCAAGCTTAAGACATCTAGACAATACTAATTTCTCAAACACGGGAAAGGATTCCTCTGCAAACTCCCACTTAGCAAGAGTCACTTGAACAACTCCAAATATTTGAGATTTACAAAGGTGTCTTCCTCCCCCATGTTCCATTCTTCCTCCTGGATGACTGTTCTCATAAGGCCCAGCACTTCAAGATTGGGCAGTCTTGCTATTGTTGATAGCGAATCGGATGTCAGAGGAAAGTTCCACAACGACAATATTTTCAAATTGGAAGGAAACTGAAAATCCCACGACCAATTTGTCGCGAAAGGCCCAGCACTATCATTTGTGTTTGAACTTTCAAATTCTGCTCTAAGGATCTTCAGTTCAGTTAGGAAATCCAATTTTGGGAACCAAAATCTCTCAGTTGAATAATCCCATGATTCCTTGAGAACAAATCTAAGCCTTTGAAGATTGGGGAACCTTTTGAAAATATCCTCTGTTCCTTCCGAATAGGAAAGAATGAGTTCCCTTAATCCTCCCAAGTTCTCTAACTTTGAGTCCTCTGCTATCAGTATTGGTTCATCTGTATCTGAATCAAAGAAAGAACAAGCAGTCACGGACAACACTCGCAACTTTACAAGATCCCAAATACTAGGTAATAGTACCAAGGTTGATCCTTTATTTTCAACCCATAGGGTTTCGATATTCCAGAGGTTTGAGAAAGATGAAGGCAGAGATTTAAGTTCTGTCCCAATTAATAAGAACCTCAAATGATTCAACATGCATATTTCATTCAGCAAAGCATCTTTCACCAACATAAAAGAGCCTCGTAGCATCAACACTCTAAGAAGCCTCAAGTTTCTAAGGTGACATGCATCAGAAAGACCATCTTCCATCTCGTCTCCAGTTATTGTCAAAGAACAAAGGTGTTTGCAAGAATGCCTTTTCATTTTTGAACTAAACATGACGAAATGGTTAAGCTCAAACTGCTCTTTATTATAATCAATGTTTACTATACGTGGCATCAAATGTGAAAAGCAAATGGATCGCTTGAACTTATCCGGCCAAACAACTTCTCCTCTCTAGCTTTTATCAAACAAAAGTCGTGCACAAGATCATGAATTTTGAAAGTCTGGAAATCACCTATGTCATTGAAAGCAATTACCAAGCTACTGGAAATTAAATTATCCAAATAAATTTCCATCACTTCTTCCACACTCATCGTCTCTGTATGTTCAACAAGCCCTTCATCACGCCAATACATTTTCAACCTATCTTTGTTGATTTCTTTGTCCTTCGGATAGCTTGCAAGGTAGAGAAAGCACGGCTTACACTGATGAGGTAAATGGTCATAACTTAATTCGATAACCTTCATCACATCAACTTCACTGTTCAAAATAAAGGAATTCAAATTATTTCGAACATCAAGCCACACATCCTTTGTCTTTTTAAAACCTGCAATGACTCCAGCAATCAGATCAACAACCAAAGGAAGTCCCTTACAATTTTGGACTATTTCTTTACCCACATCCAATAGTTCATTAGGGCAACTCTCGTTTCCAAATGCCCTTTTCTCTAGTAACTCCCAACTTTCTTCACGTCTTAGCAATCGAAGGTTAAGAGGGTCAGTGTTGCACTTTCCATGAAAAGCCACTTCCTTTTGCCGAGTCGTCAAAATAATTCTACTTCCTTTCTCAACTTCAGGGAAAGGTCTTGTTAAATCATCCCATGTAGTAGTATCCCACACGTCATCTAACACAATTAGGTACCTCTTTCCATACAATTGTTTCCGCAGCTTATCAGAGATCTTTATCCAATCCTTGCTCAACATTCACGAAGAACGATCTTATGAATTCGAGGGCTTCTTTCACCAGTCTAATTTCTTCTTTTATCAAAGCAATTGAATAAGAATTGGAATCTAACAGATCATTCAAGTGGATGAGTAGAAGATGCATGAAGAGCGGTCCATCATTCATGGGGAAGCAACATTGAGATGAGTCCGGGGCTTTCATATAAACATATTTGAGATCTCCCTTAAGGAGTTCAATATTTTTCAGCAAGTCTAGAGTTGTACGACTTTTTCCATCACTACTCTCTTCATTCCTTGATTTTTCTTCTAAGTCATGAATGAAAGTTGATACCTCCCTGGTAAGTTCTCCAACACGTGCCAAAATATCAAATAATTTGTCATGATGAATAAAGTCCTTCGACATATCCGTGAGAATAATTAAAAGGAACTCTATCATGACATGAATGTTTCAAGCCCCTGGAGTTGTACTGGTAATGACATTTACCATGTGCTGTTGTAGATGAATCAGATACTCTCTAAGAATGTCCGGAGAGATTTTCAGGAGCTGCTTGATGAAGCATCGAACTTCTTCCGATGGTGAAGCTTTCAAATTTGTGTAACATATGTGCATCACCTCCAGTTCAATTGGAATAATCTTCATGAGTAGATGTGCTAGCTTGAAGAGTCGAGAATCTCCATAAGTTTGACTATTCCAAAAGAAGATTCCAACTCTCTCAGCCATGAGTTGAAACTGAGGCAAGACATATTGAACAATCTCGTGCTTAACACAACCATTAACTATCAACCCATAGAAATCTTTCATGTTGCCAGACACATTCTGAAGAATCTCATACTGAGTCTCTAATGGATAAATCTGTCCAGTAAAATACATGGATAGATAATGGAGATTCTGGAGGAGGAAGTTCAACTGCTCCTCAGTCATGGTGGCACTTGATGTAGAATGATGACACGAGCTGATACAATCATCGATATTATCCATGAGGCTAGGAAGGACATGATCCATGTTGTTTTTACACCCGACATTGCTGTCAACATCACCAAAAATTGGCCGAAGCAGATTCTCAACCTGTTGTCTTGAATCACTCATTACATCTTCAAACTCTTCCAGATCACAATGAGAAAGCTGGACATATGTACAAATAAATGACAGCTCAACTTCCAACTTTTCAATTTGATCGGCTATGTCGACGGCATTTTGACCTTCTTCATTCGTTAGCCTCGCCAAAAAATCCAGAACGTTGACAAAGTCCTTGAGAAGAGCAGAAAATGACACCTATCAAACGACCAAATATTAAATCAAAATTTTCATAGCGAACATATATACCATGAAATATTTACTCTTTACAGGCAACTGACATGTGCACTCTAATGTTGTCTGAATTTGAACTTTCTCAAAAGTGTATGCTTTATCTTCTAGTGAAGAAATTCAAACAACTCAAATCAAAATAATGGGAAAAGGTCCAAATATGCCCTCCCCTAAAAAAAATTGGGTTATTTATACCCGTGGCATAACGCCAGTGACTCCAATATATCCTTTTTTGACTAATGGAAGTGAAATAGTCAATGTTAAAATTATTTTCTATTTTTTTTTTTGACTAATGGAAGTGAAATAGTCGATGGCCAGAATTACCTCCTCCACTTTCAAAATTTATATTTATTTAATCTCCATTTTACAAAAAATTGACCTCTCAGGGAATTGTATTTTCAAGATAATTAACACATAGTTCAATGACTTAAATGTGACAAAAGTTTAATTTTGTGATTATGATGATAAAACAAGTAAAGTTCAGTGATATTAGTGAGTCAAAATTAGTTTATGTAAGTAACTACGTAATAAACAGATACATATATAAGTAAAGTTCAGTGATCATTACATACCTCAAAATTGTTTGCTTTCACTTTCTCTATTTATCCTTGTTTTCCATGATGGTAAGTGTCTTTCAAGTTTCACTAGCCAAATTCTTCGGATCTGATGTAAAAAGAAGGAAGCATAAAATTAATTTCCATAGCAGAAAATGTATGTTTTTGCACATATAAATAAGTTAATTATTTTCGGTAAACTCAAATAAGTGAAATTAGAGATGTGAATACCATAATTAAACACACTATATTTTGAGTTATTATTAGAGACTAACCTGTTTAGTTGATGAAAAATCTGAAACGGCTGCTCTTTGTGTTTGTGAATGACTATATTAACTTGATGAGATTTGTGTGGAGGAGAAGATAAAGAGAGAAGGGTTAGGCAGAAAAAATATGTTTGGACTAGTGAACAAATGAAGCATTGACTGCAAGACTTGTACATAGAAAAGTATTAGTTTTGATAAAATTTGTGTGTAGGAGAAATACATAGAAAAGAGAGTGCGCCAATAATATGTTTGAACTCGTCAACACGTAGCATTGATGGTAAGACTTGTACACTTGTCTATTTTAGTTATACATATTGATAATGTTAGTTGCGATGTGATCAAAAGATCACGGGTTCAAGTCTTGGAAATGGCTTCTAGCAAAAAATGTAAGCTACGGCTATGTACAATTCACCCTATGTTGGGGTGTTGAAAATATGTCTAAAAAATAAAGTAGGAATAGATATTTTTAGTAGTTTTAAATTATTAGAATCCTATGTAACTTAGGAATTAGTTGTTCCTTTATTATTTGAATAGAAATTAGTTATCCCAATTTAAATTAGAGTGCAGTTAGAAATTTAGCTATAAATATAGATTTTGAGTTATTAATAAAATAATGGGGAAAGGCTCAAATATGTCATTGACCTATCAGAAATGACTCATTTATGCCATCAGTTAAAAGTTTGGCTCATTCATGCCATCACCGTTACAAAATCGGCTCATCCATGCCATTAATTTTTAACGGTGGTTTTCAAAAACAGCTTTGCCACGCGTTTTTTTATTAAAGGTCCACGTAATTAATTAAAAATAAGGAAAAAGGCTCAAATATGCCATTAAACTATCAGAAATGATTCATTTATGCCATCAGTTAAAAGTTCAGCTCATTCATGCCATCGTCGTTATAAAATCAGCTCACCCATGTCAACAACCGATTCATTTAACATAACCCGACCCACACCCATTAAAATATTTTTTTCTACAACAACTATTTTTCTAATCAGAAAAAATAGTGATTAATGTATATCCTTTGGTTATTTCTAATTGATTCTAAATCATTATAAATGCTAAGCTTAACAGAATCCTTAAAAATTCTATCCTACAGTGACTGATTAATTTTAGTTTCAGTAACTCCAATATATACTCCAAAGTTGCAAGAAAATAAACCAATGAACGATTAGGGCAAGCAAGAAAAATAAAGAGGCATACCAGTAGAACTTCTCTATTCTCCCATCACGGATTAGGAGGTATACATTATTGAAAAAATCATTTCCAAATAATGACTTAAAAGAAGTTTGTTATCCCAATTATCCCGCCATGCATATGGAGTAACTTCTTCCATCACGAATTAGTGGAGCATACATTGTTGAAAAATCATTTTCAAATAACTACTTAAAAGAAGTTTGCTATTCCAATTATCCCGCCATGTATATGGGATAACTTCTCCCATCATTATGGTATAAATATTGGAATAAATAATTCCAATACTAAATAATTTCAGATATTTTGAAATTAATATTGATTTCTTTTAATTAATGGCGTGGACTTCTAATAGAAGACCACGTGGCAAAATTATTTTTAAAAATTCATCATTAAAAAGTAATGACATGAGTGAGTTAATTTTATAACGGTGATGGCATGAATGAGTTGAACTTTTAACTGATGACATAAATGAGTAATTTCTGATTATTCAATGGCATATTTGAGCTTTTTTGCTTATTTTAATTAATGACATGGACCTCTAATAAAAGGCCACGTGGAAAAGTTATTTTTAAAAATCATCATTAAAAATTAATGGCATGGATGAGTTGATTTTGTAACGGCGATGGCATGAATGAGCTCAGCTTTTAAATGATGGCATAAATAAGCCATTTCTGATAGTTCAGTGGCATATTTAAGCCTTTTTCCTAAAATAATTTCCTTTGATAATACAATTGCGGTATCTTATTTCTCTCCAACTCTTTCTCTGTTATTTCTCTAATTTCAAAGCTAAAAAACCAACAATTGGTATCAAGTGCCAGTTTCTTGAGGGGTCTGTAAGAGATGAATTCTGAAAATAACTTTTTCCAAATAGCTCCTTGTGTCTTTGATGGTGAGAATTACCAACTTTGAACAGTAAGAATGGAGACTTATGTTGAGGCTTTAGATCTTTGGGAGGTCGTGGACGAGGATTATGATGTTGTTCCGCTGCCCGATAATTCCATGGTGGCCCAGATTAAAGGCCAAAATAAAAAGCAAATCACAAAATCAAAAGCAAAAGCGATTTTGTTTGCTAGTGTTTCTCCAACAATTTTCACGAGAATTATGGCCTTTAAATCAGCAAAAGAAAGTTGAGATTATCTAAATGAAGAATATACATGAGATGAAAGAATACAAGACATAAAGGTGTTGAATCTAATCAGGGAATTCGAATTGCAGAAGATGAAGGAATCTGAGCCCGTCAAAGAGTATTCAGATCGTCTTCTTGGCATTGTTAACAAGGTAAGATTGCTTGACATAAAATTTAAAGATTCAAGAATTATTGAAAAAAATCTTGTTATAGTGTCTGAAAGATATCAAGTATCAATTATTACCTTGGAAAATACAAAAGACCTGTCCAAGATTACCTTGACAGAATTGTTAAATACATTGCAGACGCAAAGCAAAGGAATCTTATGAGACAGGATGGTATGGTTGAAGGAGCTTTGGCAGCCAACCACAAGTCTCAAAGCAAGGGGCAATAATTCAACAAAAAACTACCTACCTTGCCAGCATTGTGGAAAAATAAGTCATCCTCCATTTAAATGTTGGAAGAGACCAGATGCACAATGCAAGATTTGTAATCAACTTGGCCATGAAGCCGTGATTTGCAAAAACAAATCTAAAAAATATGAAGCAAGTGCCCAAGTGACCAAAGAAGAAGAAGAAGATCACTTATTTGTGGCAACATATTCTTTAACCAAGAAATCTAATTTTCGGATGATTGATAGTGGTTGTACAAACCACATGACATATGACAAAACTCTTTTAAAGAGTTTTTCCCTTTGGAAAATAAGAAAATCAGAATTGAACATGGTGACTATATTTCTGCAGAAGGAAAAGGGACTATTGCAATCAAAACAGTTTCAGGTACAAAAATAATTTCAAATGTCCTTTACGTGTCCGATATTGACAAAAGTTTGTTAAGTGTTTGCCAACTAATGGAACAAGGATTTAAACTATTGTTTGGAGACAAATATTGTCAAATCTTTGATTCTACTAATCATGAGATTTTACATGTTGGCATGAGAGACAAAAGTTTCTTATTTAATCCAACAAAAGATACGCACAAGCCATGCAAGAACAATGATGAATTGACAGATTTATTCAAGAGGTCAAATTCAGCCTAAGCCGAGACAATTTCTGATCCAAGAGGAGGGTTGAAAATATGTCTCAGAAATAATGTAGGAATAGATATTTTTAGTAGTTTTTAATTATTAGAGTCATATGTGACTTAAGAATTAGTTGTCCCTTTATTATTTGAATAGGAATTAGTTATCCCAATTTAAATTGGAGTGTAGTTAGAAATTTAGCTATAAATATAGGTTTTGAGTTATTAATAAAATAATTTCCTTTAATAATACTATTGTGGTATTTTATTTTTCTCCAACTCTTTCTCTGTTATTTCTTTAATTTCAAAGATAAAAACCAACATGGGCCATTCCTCGGACCCTACGCATATTGGGAGCTTTAGTGCATCGGACTGCCATATTAGTTTTGAATTCAATTCAATTTAATTTAGCTTTAAAGATTAGTCAAATTGAGTCTTGTGAAGTGAAAATTGTCAAGTAAAATAAACGGTGGGAGCAAAGAATAAATAACAGTAATAATTAGTTTAACTCTTTAAAACATGCAAATCTCTGAAAACATAATCTAAAATCATACTCTGAAATCATACTCTGTTATGGCGTTCATATACATGGTATCGTCATACTATTGACTTGCAAGTCACATCTCTGAGCCATTATTAACATATAAAATCTCTGCTATCAAATCATATACTTTAGGACCACCATATCAACAATTCTTTCAAGAAAAATCATGTCAATCCATGCAAGCAATTCTCTTTATCATTTATTCAATAAACATAGGTGGTCGTATCAAAATCTAAATCTCATGCGATTCTTTTTCTTTAACCCAAACATAGTTATATCAAGAACTACCCTCTCAACAATTCTAAATCAAGTTCAAACACCAAGGCATTTGGAAAACTATTTTAAATCATGAATCATGCATGTCAACTCTTTTTCCAACAAAACCATAACTTTAATTCAATACAAGAGAGGGAGTTCATAGTTTAGGCTCTCAATAATCTTAAATCTCAAATTCCATGCATACACATATGCATGTAAACCAATTTAAGGGGAAAGGCCTAAAGACCAAATCAACAATACAATTAAACATTCATAATGCATAATAAAGTCATGTATTTCAAAAACCCTTTCTAAAATTCATACTTGAAAACCTTTAAATCAGGTTCTAGCGTTTACAAGCCCATGTAGTTTTTAGGATTAACCCCACGTACCTCTATTTCGGAAAATAATGGGTGATTTTTGAAGCTTGCGGATTGGGGATTTCAAATCTCCGATCAATTTCAAAAACCCGTAGTTAAATCTTGAGTTATTTGGGAATCTTGTTTGAAACCCTAGGGAGAGTTCTTGATAGATTTTTGGTGAGAGTAGTTATATTTTCGTGTAATAGGGATTAAATCCCGTGTTTAAGATGTTAAGGGGTTGGAAAATACCCCAAATACCCTTAATGAGACGGATATTAAAATAATTGGGAGCCCGATTTCATGGACCACCGCAACGCGCCACAATCGCGGTGGCTCACTAGAAATTGACAAATGAGAATTTGGCCTACTCTGTGATACGCTACTATCGCGGAATCTCACTGGAATTTGATCATCTTCATTTACACTCCCTCTGCGACGCGCCAAGGATAGGAATGATGGTATTTTACGACTAGGACTTAAATTAATCATAACTCCTTCATTGAGTGTCCGCTTTGGACAAATCTTATGTCGAAGGAAAACTTATTCAGTCCACGGTTTCAAGGGTAGGCTCGGGGTCCTGGCGTGCTGTGGGCCGAAAATCGATTGAGGCGTGTTAGGAAGGTTGGGGATCATCCTATTATGGTTCGTTTAAATTTTGAGGCCATTTGGGTGGACAAATGGGGCGAACAGGGCATTTTCAGGCCAAATCAGTGTGCTATAGCCTATGGTGTTGGGGTGGACCGGGCTTGCTATGTGCTGAAAATCGATTGGGATATTCTAGAGAGGTTGGGTATCGTCCCAGTAAGGTCTATTTAATTTTTCGTGGCCATTTGGGTGGACAAACAAGCGAACGGGGCATTTTCGAACCAAATTGGTGTGCTATAGCCCATGGTTTTAGGGGTGGGCCCGGGTGTGCTGTTGGTCATAAATCGACCAGGGCGTGCTAGGGAAGTTAGGGATCATCTCATTGTGGTACGATTAAATTTTTGTGTCCATTTGGGTGGACAAACGGGCAAAACCGCGCGAATGGGGAATTTTCAAGCCAAATGGGTGTGCTATAGCCCACAGTTTCAGGAGTGGGCTTGGGGCCCAAGCGCGCTGTGGTTTGAAAATTGATTGGGTGCGCTAAGGAGGTTGGGGATAATCCTGATGTGGTCCGTTTAAATTTTTGTGGCCATTTGGAGGGACAAACTGGCAAAACGACACAAACGAAGTATTTTTAGGGCAAATCAATTTTCTATAACCCACCGTTTAGATGGTGGGCTCGGGGCTAGGGCATGTTGTAGACCAAAAATCGATTGGGGTGTGCCAAGGAGGTCGGGGATTGTCCCAATATGGTCCGTTTAATTTTTCATAGCCATTTGGGAGGACAAACGAGTGAAACGGCGCGAATGAAGTATTTTTGGACCAAATCGGTGTGCTATAGCCTACGGTTTCGAGGGTGGGCCCTGGTCTGGGTGTGCTGTTGGCGAAATATTAACCGATCCATGCCAGGAAGTTTGGGGATCATCCCAGTGTGATTTGTTTAAATTTTTGTGGCCATTTGGGTGGACAAACGGGCGAAACGATGTGAACGAGGCATTTTCAGGCCAAATCGGTGTGCTATAGCCCACGATTTTAGGGGTGGGCCCAGGGTTCGGGCGTGCTGTGGGCCAAAAATTGACCGGGGCATGCCAGGGAGGCTGGGGATCATCCCAATATGGTCTGTTTAAATTTTCATGGCCATATGGGTTGACAAATGGGCGAAATGGCTCAAACGGGGCATTTTCTGGCCTAATCGATGTGCTATAGCCCAAGG
Organism: Capsicum baccatum var. pendulum; assembly: GCA_030864225.1. NCBI lineage: Eukaryota > Viridiplantae > Streptophyta > Magnoliopsida > Solanales > Solanaceae > Capsicum > Capsicum baccatum. The sequence goes on along the minus strand of CM061555.1, from coordinate 235,781,908 downwards.
TTTTGGAGGTGGATTTGGGAGGTTAGGGATCATCCTAATGTTTTCCGTTTAATTTTTTGTGGCTATTTGTGTGGACAAACGGGTAAAACTGTTTGAACGGGGCATTTTTGAGTTAAATCGGTGTGCTATAGCCCACAATTTTGGGGGTAGGCCCGGGGTCTGGGCGTCCTGTGGGTCAAAAATTGACTGGGTCATGCCAGAGAGGTTGGGAATAATCTCAGTGTGGTCTATTTAAATTTTTGTGGCCATTTGGGTGGACAAACAGACAAAATCGAGCGAATGGGGCATTTTCGGGCCAAATCGGTGTGCTATAGCCCATGATTTCAGGGGTGGTCCGGGGATTCGAGTGGTTTGTTGGCCAACTATCGACTAAGGCATGTCAGGGAGGTTGTGAATCATCCCAGTGTGGTTCGTTTAATTTTTCGTGGCCAAATGGGGGAACAAATAGGCTAAACGAAGCGAATGTGGTATTTTTGTGCCAAATCGGTGTGCTATAGCCGACGGTTTCGGGGGTGGGATCTGGTTCCAGGCGTGTTGTGGATCGAAAATCGACTGGGGCATGCTAGGGAGGTTGGTTTTCATCTCAGTGTAGTCCGTTTAAAATTTTGTGGTCATTTGGGTGGACAAACGGGCAAAACGACACGAATGGGGTATTTTCAGGTCAAATCGATCGGGGCGTGCCAGGGAGGTTGGGGATCATCTTAGTATGGTCCGTTTAAATTTTCAAGGCCATTTGGATGGACAAATGGGTGAAACTGCACGAATGGGGCATTTTCAGGCCAAATCGGTGTGTTATAGACCACAGTGTCGGGGGTGGGCCTAGGGTCCGGGTGTGTTGTTGGCCAAAAATTGATCGCGGCCTGCAAGAGAGGTTGGCGATTGTCCCAGTATGGTTCGTTTAATTTTTTGTGGCCATTTAGGAGGACAAATGAGCAAACGATGCGCGAATGGGGTATTTTTTGTACAAATTAGTGTGCTATTGCCCACGATTTTAAGGGTGGGCCCGGGGTCCGGGTGTGCTATGGGCCGAAAATTGATCGGGGCATGCCAGGATGGTTAGGGATCATCCAAGTGTGGTCCGTTTAAATTTTCATGGCTATTTGGCTGGACGAACGGGTGAAACGGCGTGAACAGGGAATTTTCAAGCCAAATAGGTGTGCTATAGCCTACGATTTTGGGGGTAGGATCGGGGTACGGGTATTATGTAGGTCAAATTTCAACCAGGGCATGTCAGGAAGGTTGGGGATCATCCCAGTATGGTCCGTTTAAATTTTTATGGACATTTGGGTAGACAAACGGGAGAAACGGGGAGAATGGGCCATTTTCGAGCCAAATCAGTGTGCTATAGCCCATAATTTTATGGGTGGGCCCGCAGTTCAAGCGTCCTATGGGACAAAAAATGATCGGGGTATGCCAGGGAGGTTGGGGATCATCCCAGTATGGTCCATTTAATTTTGTATGGCTATTTGGGTGGACAAACGAGCGAAACAATGCGAACAGAGCATTTTTCAGTCAAATTGATGTGCTATAGCCCCCGATTTTAGGGTGGGCCCGAGGTTCGGGTGTGCTGTGTGTTGAACATTAAGTGGGGCATTCTAGAGAGGTTGGGGATCGTACCAATGTGGTTCTTTTAAATTTTTAAGGCCATTTGTGTGGACAAACGGGCGAAACGGCGTGACAGGGCATTTTCAGGCCAAATCGGTGTACTATAGCCTATTATTTTGGGGGTGGCCCTGGAGTCCGAGCGTGCTTTGGACTGAAAATAGAATGAGGCATGCCAGGGAAGTTGGGGATTATTCCAGTATGTTCTGTTTAAATTTTTGTGGCCATTTGGGTGGACAAACGGGCGAAACAACATGAATGAGGCATTTTCGGGCCAAATCGATGTGCTATAGCCCATAATTTTGAGGGTGGGCCTGGGTCCATGAATGCTGTTGGCCAAAAATCGATCGGGACATGCCAGGGAGGTTGGGGATGTCCTAATATGGTCCGTTTATACTTTCATGGATATTTGGGTGGACAAACGGGCAAAACAACATAAACGGGGCATTTTTGGGATAAATTGGTGTGTTATAGCCTACGGTTTTGGGGGTGGACTCGAAGTTTGGGTGTGCTGTGAATCAAAAATTGATCGGGATATGCCAGGGAGATTTGGGAGCGTCCCATTATGGTCCGTTTAATTTTTTGTTGCCATTTGGTTGGACAAACAGGCAAAACGGCGCGAACGTGGAATTTTTGGGCCAAATTGATGTGCTATATCGCTCGGTTTCATGGGTGGACCCAGGTTTCAGGCGTTCTATGGGCCAAAAATCAATCGGCGCATGCCAGGGAGGTTGAGGATTATCCTAGTGCTGTTCATTTTAAATTCGTGGCCATTTGGATGGACAAACGGGCAAAACGGCGCGAACGGGGCATTTTCGGGCCAAATCGGTGTGCTATAGTACACGATTTTAAGGGTGGCTTAGGGTCTGGGTGTGCTGTGGGACAAAAATTGATCGGGTCGTTCCAGGGTGATATGAGTACGATTGTGATTGTGGATCAATACATAAAGAACTCGTGCTCGGGTGACTGGCCAACTAATGGAACAAGCTTTGGAGTATTGGCTCATTAAGGGCATTTTAGTCATTTTGTAATAAGTTGTAACCTAGGCTATAAATAGAACATATTAGGTCATTTTCTCATAACTTAGATTATATTTTGAGAGCTCTTTGAGAGTGTTTATAAAAGTAAGGATATCACTTCTGACAAGTGTGGAATCACTTTTATTGGTTGTTTTTTTTGAAATGTTGGTTGCTTGGGGATTCTGTTCCCCTGAGGTCACCGTAAGAACTTGATGTTATTTGTATGAATTCTTGGGTTTATCGTTCAATATACACTTTAGTTCATAGTGTTTGTGCATTGTGTGTCAAGTTATCTATCATTCTATCTTATTATTGTTGTTGTGTTCATTCTCAGTTTTGGGTGTCCAAACCCTAGACCTTGTTGTGTCATTTTTTCTTTTGTCACTGTGTTCTAATCTTAGTTTTTGGATCGCTGATTATAGGTGTTGAACACCTTATAATCTTGTTGTTATGGTTCTTGTATTGTTATTGTGTAGTGAATCCGAGAGGGGTCACCAAAAGGGGTCCTCGAATTTTCAAATCATGGACTGTTTTGGTGTGTGTTAGTGTCTTCCTTGTCGATCTTGCATCATTTGGTAGCAGAGCATGGCTTGATTTTGTTTTCACAAGATCAATCTTGGGCTAGCTAGCTTAAAAATACGGAAAAAAGGAAAGTGTAGAAGTTATTCTTGAAAAGTTGTTGGTGAAGAGACTTGAACACATCACTTCAAAGATTTGTCAACCACTTTTCCATATTTCAAGGACCTTGTTTTGTGGGAATAGTAAAGTCAAGTCTCACTTTTTGAGTTGGATTTGAAAAATTTTCTAAGACTTGAATTTTTCCACCAAAATACAAACTCATCCATTCCAAATTTTATCAAGACAAAAGCTTCAAATTGGTGATTAAAAAAAAATTATGTGGGACCACGATCAATTATGTGGCTGCCACATCATCATATTTTACTGTTTACGCAACATAAGTAAGCTCAAATTTTTTGATTTATTAGTTTCTAATCTTTGTTTCTTAGTTGTATTTTGTTGATTCTATTGCTAATTAACAAACTAATAATTGTCTACTAGGTTGTAAATTTGTTTTGGGTCCATTTATTCCTGTCTACGTTTCCTTGTGTGCTTTTATCTTTTCAAAAACCCATTGTAGCCTTTTGATTCAAGTACGTACAAATTTATTTTGAGTCATTGCAAACAAAAATCCATTCCGAACTTAAGCCGCAAGTGGAACCAAGTAGCTTCATTGGAGTAAAAATGGTGTACCAATACTTATGAGACCAATTGAGTGATACTTGAAAAAGTGTGAGCTTGAGAGTTAGTGAGGGTGATTTTTTCTAACCTTAACTTGTTATTGTTTGTGATTTATTTAGTATTTCTTATTAGGTATGATGGTTTTGGGTGAAGGTATTCCAAGAGCCTCGAGAGAGGTAACCATGGATGCTTTGTTGGCGGCCATAATGAGCGTGAAACATGATCTTAGAGGTCGAAAGGAGAGGATGGAGGGAAGGATGGACGGCATGGAGGGTTCCTTTTCAAGAAGAATGGATACATTGGAAGTTCGTTTAGATTCCAACCATTCAAGTCCAAAACACTACCATGCCTCGACTAGTGGACATGCTACCACCCCAGATACACTTCCCTAATTTCTTAATCCACCTAGACCAACCCATGAACTCATCCACCAAGTCCCTACTTATCCAAAAAATCAAAGTCAAGTCTATCAAGAAGCTTCCCAAATCTGAGACCCCCTTGATATGCCGAGAGCACCACTAAACCAAAACCAACCAATCCAAATTGATGATGTGGAAGGTGAGGGTCTTTATGGAGGTAAGGGGTTAGATGAAGCAACTCTCTTTGCAGAATTTGTGCGCAATAGAAGAAGAGCTTATGGAGTGGTACATAAAGGCTGAGGGGAAAGAGTTGGACCAGCTTCTCATGGTAGGGGAAACTTGGGACACCGACCTCATGTTCAATATGGTCTAGTGGACCAAGGAGAAAATGTGGGTAGATAAACGGTCCTAAATTCCATTAAGATCACTCTTCCTTCTTTCAAATGGACTAGTGATCTATCTCTCTATCTTGATTAGGAGTTACAATGTAATCGGATTTTCCAACTCAACGAGTTAAATTCCCAAAAGAAAGTCGTACATGTCATTGCTCAATTTGAAGGTTATGCATCTACTTGGTGGGAGTCAAAGCGATTGCAATGGGCAAGGAATGACAATCTTAACCTTTCGGATTGGGATGAATTGAAAGCTATTATAAGGGAGAGATATGTCACGGAAAGGCACGAACAAGAGCAACTAACAAAGCTATACAACTTGAGGAAAGGAGATAGAAGTGTGGAGGAGTATTATGATGAGTTTCAAAACTTGATCCTACGTCTTGACATAGTCGAACCTCCAAATCATTGCCTTGCTCGGTTCAAGGGTGGCATGTGCTATGAAGTTGTTTCTCAAAAAGTTGTCCATAAGTTTGACCGAATTAAGGACCTTTTAGAAGCGGCCATTGAAGTTGAAAGGAACAATCATATAAAGAAGACCTTCGAGTGGGACAAGCCCTTAGAGAAGAAGCCATTTGAAAAAACAATCCAAAGGTATCCATGGCTTGAAGGTACTAATTTTTCCACTCTTAATCCTAAGGTGGGCTTGGGGTTCGGGTTTGCTGTGGGCCAAAAATTCACCGGGGTATTCCAGAGAGGTTAGGGATCATCCCAGTGTGGTTCGTTTAAGTTTTCCTGGTAATTTGGGGGATAAACTAGTGAAACGGCGCAAATGGGGCATTTTCAAGACAAATTGGTGAGCTATAGCCCACGGTTTCTAGGATGGGCCCGGGTTCGGGTGTGCTATGGGCCAAAAATTGACTGGGGCATGCCAGGGAGGTTGGGAATCATTCCAGCGTGGTCTGTTTAAATTTTTGTGGCCATTTAGGAGGAAAAACGGGCAAGACAGCACAAACAGGGAATTTTTGGGCAAAATTGGTGTGCTATAGCCCACAATTGTGGGGGGTGGGCTCGAGGTCCAGGCTTTTTGTGGTCTGAGAATTATCAGGGCATGCCAGGGAGGTTGGGAATCATCCCAGTATAGTGTGTTAGAATTTTTGGGTCCATTTGGGTGGACAACCCAGCAAAACAGCACGACCGGAGAATTTTCAGGCCAAATTGATGTGCTATAGCCCACAGTTTTGGGGGTGGGCTCGGGGTTCGGGCATGCTATAGGCCAAAAATTAACTGGAGAATGCCACGGAGGTCGGGGATCATATTAGTGTGGTCCTTTTAAATTTTTGTGGCCATTTGGATGAACAAACGGGTGAAACGGCGATAACAGGGCATTTTTGGGCCAAATTGGTGTGCTATAGCCCACGGTTTCGGGGGTGAGCTCGGTGTTCGAGTGTTCTATGGGACAAAAATTGATCAGGGCATGCCAGGGATGTTGAAGATCATCCTTGTATGGTTCATTTAATTTTTCATGGCTATTTGGATCGACAAACGGGCGAAACAACGTGAACGAAGCATTTTCAGGAAAAATCAATGTGCTATAGCCCACAGTTTTGGGGGTGAGCTCAGGATTCGGGTGTGATGTGGGCGAAAAATCAATTGAGGCATGCCATGGAGGTAGGGGATCACCCCAGTATTGTCTATTTAAATTTTTGTGGCCATTTAGGTGGACAAATGGGTGAAACGGTGCAAACCGGTATTTTCAGTCCAAATCAGTGTGTTATAGCTTACAGTTTAAGGGGTGGGCCTTGGGTCCGGGCTTGCTGTGGGTCAAAAATTCATCGAGGCATGTCAAGGAGGTTGGCAATGGTTTTAGTGTGGTTCATTTAAGTTTTCATGGCTATTTGGGTGGACAAATATGAGAAACAGCACAAACGGGATGTTTTCAGGCCAAATCAGTGTACTATAACCTACAATTTCGGGGGTGGGCTTGGGGTTTGGGTGTGTTGTGGGCTGAAAATTGATCAGGGAAGGACAGGGAGGTTGGAGATTGTCCTAGTATGGTCCATTTAAATTTTTGTGGCCATTTGGGTGGACAAATAGGTAAAACGGCGTGAATGGGGCATTTTTGGGCAAAATTAGTTTGCTATAGCCCACGATTTTGGGGGTCGGGCCGGGGTTCGGGCGTGCTGTGGTCTAAAAATCAACCAAGGCATGACAGGAAGGTTGGGAATCATTCCAGTATTGTGCTTTAGAATTTTTGTGGCCATTTGGGTGGACAAACGGGTGAAATAGCGCAAACAGGGCATTTTCAAGCTAAATCGGTGTGCTATAGCCCACGGTTTTGGGGGTGGACTCGGGGTTCGAGCGTGCTGTGGGCTAAAAATCGATCGGGCTATGCCAGGGAGATTGGAAATTGTCCCATTATGGTTCATTTAATTTTTTGTGGCTATTTGGGTTGACAAACGGGCAAAGCGATGCGAATGGGGCATTTTCGGTCCAAATCAGTGTGTTATAGCTTATAGTTTTGGGGATGGGGATGGGGTCTGGGCGTCCTGTGGGTCAAAAATTCATCGAGGCATGACAGGGAGGTTGGAGATCATTTTAGTGTGGTTCGTTTAAGTTTTCATGGCCATTTGGGTGGACAAACAAGAGAAACGGCACGAACGGGGTGTTTTAAGGCCAAATCGGTGTACTATAGCCTACGGTTTTGCGGGTGGGCCTAGGGTTTGGGTGTGTTATGGGCCAAAAATCAATTGGGTCATGCCAGGGAGGTTGGAGATTATCCTAGTATGGTCTGTTTAAATTTTTGTGGCCATTTGGGTGGACAAATGGGCAAAACGGCACGAACGGGGCATTTTTGGGAAAAATTAGTGTGCTATAACCCACGATTTTGGGGGTCGAGCTGGGGTATGGGCGTGCTATGGTCTAAAAATCAACCAAGGCATGTCAGGAAGGTTGGGAATCATCCCAGTATTGTGCGTTAGAATTTTTGTGAGGATTTGGGTGTACAAACGGGCAAAACAACACGAACAGGGCATCTTTGGGTTAAATCGGTGTGCTATAGCCCACGATTTTGGGGGTGGACCCGGGGTTCGGGCATTCTGTGGGATGAAAATCGACCAGGACATGCCAGGGGGTTTGAAATTATCCCAATATGGTTCGTTTAATTTTTTATGGCTATTTGGGTTGACAAACGGGCAAAGCGACGCGAATGGGGCGTATTCAGGCCATTTGGTGTGCTATAGCCCATAGTTTTGGGGTGGGCTCGTGGTCCGGGTGTCCTGTGGGCTAAAAATCAATCAAGGTATGTCATTGATGTTGGAGATCATCCCATTATTGTTCGTTTAAATTTTTACAGCCATTTGGGTAGACAACTGGGTGAAATGGCTCGAACGGGGCATTTTGGGCCAAATTAGTGTGCTATAGCTTACAGTTTTTGGGGTGGGCCTATGGTCCGGGTGTACTGTGGGGTGAAAATTGATTGGAGAATTATAGGGAGGTTGGTAATCACCGTAATGTGGTCCATTTAAATTTTTGTAGTCACTTGGGTGGACAAACGTGTGAAACGACGCAAATGGGGCATTTTCGAGATAAATCCGTCTGTTATAGCCCACAGTTTCTAGGGTGGGCTTGGTTTCGGGTGTACTGTGGGCTGAAAATCAATCAGTGTATACCAGGGAGGTTGGGGATTGTCCCAGTATGGTCTGTTTAAATTTTTCTGGCTATTTGGGTGGACAAACGGGTAAAACGACAGGAACAGGACATTTATGGGCAAAATTGGTGTGCTATAACCCACAGTTTTAGGGGTAGGCCTGGGGTACGGGTGTGATGTGGAAAATAAATCAACTAAAATATGATAGAGAGGTTGGGAAGCATCCCAGTGTGGTCCGTTTATATTTTTGTGGCCATTTGGAAGGCGAAACGGCTCGAATGAGGCATTTTTGGGCCAAATTGGTGTGCTATATCCAATGGTTTTGGGGGTAGGGCCAGGGTTCGGGCGTGCTTGGGAGGTTGGGGATCAACCTAGTGTGTTTTTTTTAAATTTTTGTGGCTATTTGGGTAGACAAACGAATGAAACAACGCAAATAGGGTATTTTTGGGCCAAATCGGTATGCAATAGCCTATGACTTTAGGAGTGGACCCGGGCGTTTTGTGGGCCAAAAATCGATCGTAGCTTTCCAGGAAAGTTGGGTATCATCCTAGTGTGGTCTGTTTAATTTTTTTTGACCATTTGGTTGGACAAACGGGAAAAACGGCGCGAACGAGTCATTTTTGGGCCAAACCGGTGTGCTATAGCCCATGGTTTTGGGGGTGGACCTGGGGTCCGGGCGTACTATGGGTTGAAAATTGATTGCAGCATTCCAGGGAGGTTGGGGATCATTCCAATGTTGTCTACTTTTACTCATGGCCATTTGGGTGGATAAACTAGCAAAAGAGCGGGAATGAGGCATTTTCGGGTCAAATCGGTGTGCTAGCCTATGGTTTTGGGGGTGGACTTGAGGTCCGAGCGTTCTATGGGTCAAAAATTGATTGGGTCATTCCAAGGAGATTGGGTATCATTCTAATGTAGTCTGTTTTAGTTTTCGTTGCCATTTGGGTGAACAAGCGAGTGAAATTGCGCGAACGGGGCATTTTCATGCCAAATTGGTGTGCTATAGCCCACGGTTTTGGGGGTGAGCCTGGGATTGGGCATGGTGTGGGTTGAAAATTTATTGGGGTTTTCTAAGAAGGTTGGAGATCATCTCAGTGTGGTCCGTTTAAATTTTTGTGTCCATTATGGTGAACAAACGGGCAAAACAGCGCGAAAATTGGCCGAGGTGTTCCAGGTAGGTTGGAGATCATCCCATTATGGGCTGTTTAAATTTTTAGGGCTATTTGCTTGGGAAAACTGGTGAAATAGCACAAACTGGGCATTTTCAGGCCAAATCAGTGTGTTATAGCCCATGGTTTTGGGGGTGGGCCCGAGGTCTGAGCATGCCAGGTAGGTTGGGGATCATCCCAGTGTGGTCCGTATAAATTTTGGTGGATATTTGGGTGGACAAATGGGCAAAACAGCGCGAACGGGGTATTTTGGGTTAAATTATTCCTCTATAGCCCACGATTTTGGGGGTGGGCTCGAGGTACGGGCGTGCTATAGGTCAAAAATCGATCAGGGCATGCCAGGGAGGTTGGGATCGTCCGAGTTTAGTCCATTAAAATTTTTATGACCATTTGGGCGGACAAACAACCTAAACGACGCGAACAGGGAGTTTTTGAGCAAAATCGGTGTGCTGTAGCCCATGATTTTAGGAATAGGCCAAGGGTCCAGGCTTGTTGTGGGCCAAAATTAGATCGGGTCATGCCAGGGAGGTTGGGATCTTTCCAGTGTGGTCTATTTAAATTTTTGTGGCCATTTGGGTGGACAAACGGGAGAAACGGCACGAACGGGGCATTTTAGAGTCAAATCGGTGTGCTATAGCCCACGGTTTTAGGGGTGGGCCCGGTCTCTGGGTGTGTTGTGGCCTGAAAATCAAACGGGGCATGCCAGGGAGGTTGAGGATCATCCCATTGTGGTCCATTTAAATTTTTGTGGCCATTTGGGTGGACGAACGAGTGAAACTCCATGAATGGGGTGTTTTTTGGCCAAATCGATTTGCTATAGCCCACAGTTTTAGGGGTGGGATCGCGGTCCAGACGTTCTGTGGACTGAAAATTGATCGAGGCATGCCAAGGAGGTTGGGGATCGTCCTAGAGTGGTCCGTTTAAATTTTTGTGGCTATATGGGTAGACAAATGGGTGAACCAGCGTGAATGGGGTATTTTCGGGTCAAATTAGTGTGCTATAGCTCACAGTTTTGGGGGTGGGCCCGAGATTCGGGCGTTCTGTGGGCCAAAAATTGACAAGGAATGCTAGGGAGGTTTGGGATCGACCCAGTATAGTCTGTTCAAATTTTCATGGCCATTGGTGTGGACAAACGGGCGAAACAACACGAACGGGGCACTTACGGGATAAATCGGTGTGCTATAGCCCACGGTTTTGGGGGTGGACCGGGGGATCGGGCGTGATATGGGCTAAATATCAACTGGGGCATGCCATGGAGGTTGAGGATTATCCTGATATAGTCTGTATAAATTTTCGTGGCCATTTGGGTGGACAAACGGGCGAAACGGCACAAATGGGACATTTTTGGGCTAAATCAGTGTGCTATAGCCAACAGTTTTAGGGTTGGGCCCAGGTTTTGGGTGTGTTGTGGCCCAAATATCGATCGGGGCATGCTAGGATGGTTGGGGATCATCCCAGTATGGTCCATTTAAATTTTGGTGGCCATTTGGGTAGACAAATGAGCAAAATGATGCGAACAGGTCATTTTTGGGATAATTCGGTATGCTATAGCTCATGGTTTTGGGAGTGGGCCCGGAGTCCAAGCGTTCTGTGGGCCCAAAATTTGATCGGGCATGCCAGGTAGGTTGGGATCATCGCAGTGTGGTCTGTTTAATTTTTCGTGGACATTTAGGTGGACAAACGGGTGAAACAGCACGAATGAGGCATTTTCAGGCCAAATCGGTATGCTATAGCCCACAATTTCAGTGGTACGCCCGGGGTTCGGGCGTGTTGGGGGCCAAAAATTGATCGAGGCATATCAGGGAGGTTACAGATCATTTTAGTGGGGTCCCTTTAAGTTTTTATGGACATTTGGGAGGACAAATAGGCAAAACGGCGCAATCAATGCATTTTAAGGCCAAATTGGTAGCCCATGGTATTAGGGGGGTCTCGGGTTTCGAGTATACTATTGGTCGAAAATCACCCGTGGAATGACAGAGAGGTTAGGGATCATTTCAATATGGTCCGTTTAAATTTTTTGGCCATTTAGGTGGATAAACGAGCAAAACGGCTCAAACGGGGCATTTTTTAGCTAAATTGGTGTGCTATAGCCCACGGTTTTGGGGGTGGGCCTGGGGTTCAGGCGTTCTACGGGTCAAAAATTGATCGGGGCATGCCAATGAGGTTGAAGATTGTCCTAGTGTGGTCCGTTTAAATTTTTATGGTCATTTGGGTGGATAAACGGGCAAAACGGCATGAATGGGGAATTTTTGGGCCAATTGGTGTGCTATAGACCACTGTTTTGGGGTTGGGCCTGAGGTTCGGGCTTTTCGTAGGCCAAAAATTAACTGAGGTATGCTAGGGAGGTTGGATCATCCTAGTGTGGTCCTTTTAAATTTTTGTGGCCATTTGGGTGGACAAACAGGCGGAATGGCCCCAATGGGGCATCTTTTGGCCAAATCGGTGTCCTATAGCCTATGGTTTTAGGGTGGGCTCAGGGTCCGAGCATGCTGTGGATTGAAAATCAATCGAGGCATGCCAGGGAGGATACGGATCATCCCAGTACGGTCTATTTGAATTTTCATGTCCATTTGGGTGGAAAACCAGGCGAAACGGCGCGAACGGGGCATTTTGGGGCCAAAAATCAACTGGGGCGTGCCATGGAGGTTGGGGTGCTATAGCATGAATGGTGAATTTTTTGGGCTAAATTAGTTTGCTATAGACCACGATTTTGAGGGTGGGCCCATGGACTAAGCGTGCTGTCGTCCAAAAATTGATCGGGGTATACCTGGGAGGTTTGGATCATCCCAGTGTGGTCCATTTAAATTTTCTTAGCCATTTGGATGGACAAATGGGCAAAACAGAGCGAGCGAGGCAATTTTGGGCCAAATCGATGTGCTACAACCCACGATTTAGGAGGTTGGCTCGAGGTTTGGGCTTGCTGTGGGATGAAAATTGATCAGAGCATAATAGGGAGGTTAGGGATTGTCCCAATGTGGTCCATTTAAATTTTTGTGTCCATTTGGGTGGACAAATGGGCAAAACGGCTCTATTAGTGCATTTTCGAGCTAAATCGATGTGCTATAGCACACGGTTTCTGGGGTGGGCCCGGGGTTCAAGCATGCTATGAGCCAAAAATTGATCGGGTGTGCCAGGGAGGTTAGGGATCATCTAAATATGGTCTGTTTAATTTTTTGTGGCTATTTGGGTGGACAAATGGCCAAAACGGCATGAATGGAACTTTTTCAAGCCAAATCAGTATGCTATAGCCCACGGTTTTGGGGGAGGGCCTGGGTCCAAGCGTGTTGTGGGAAAAACATTAGTTGGGTCATGCCATGGAGGTTGTGGATTGTCCCAGTGTGGTCCGTTTAAATTTATGTGGCTATTTGAGTGGATAAACGAGAGAAACAGCATGAACGGGGCAATTTTGGGCTAAATCGGTGTCCTATAGCCTACAACTTTGAGGGTGGGATCGGGGTCCGGACGTGCTGTGGGTCAAAAATTGACCGAGACGTGCCAAGGCTGTTGAGGATAATCCCAATATGGTCCGTTTAAATTTTTGTGGCCATTTAGATGGACAAACAGGTGAAACGGCGCTAACGGGGCAATTTTGGGCCAAATTGGTGTGCTACAGCCCACGATTTTGGGGGTGGGTCCGAGGTCCGATCGTGTTGTGGTTTGAATATTGATCGGGGCATGCCAGGGATATTGGGATTATCCCAGTGTGGTCTGTTTAAATTTTTGTGGCTATTTGGGTGGTTAAAGGGCGAAACGATGCGAACGGGCAATTTTTGGGCCAAATCGGTGTGCTATAGCCCATAGTTTTAGGGGTGGGCCCAGGGTTCGGGCGTACTATGGGTTAAAACTTTATCGAACCATCCCAGGGAGGTTGGGGATCATCCCATTGTGGTTCGTTTAATTTTTCGAGGAAATTTGGGTGGTCAAACGGGAAAAACAGCGTGAATGAGGCATTTTTGGGTAAAATCGATGTGCTATAGCCTATGATTTGGGGGTAGGCCAAGAGTTCGAGCATTCTGTGGATCAAAAATTGATCGAGGCATGCCAAAGAGATTCAGGATGGTTCCAGTGTGGTCCATATAATTTTTCATGGAGATTTGGGTTGACAAACGGGCGAAACGGCATGAACGGGGTGTTTTCATGCTAAATCGGTGTCCAATAGACTATGGTTTTGAGGGTGGGCCTAGGGTTCGGGCGTGCTATGGGTCAAAAATCAATAGGAGCATGCCAGGAAGGTTGGGGATCATCCCAATGTGTTTTGTTTAAATTTTCGTGGCCATTTGGGTGGACAAATGGTGAAACTGCGTGAATGGGGAGTTTTTGGTCAAAATTAGTGTGCTATAACCCATGCTTTCTATTTAAAATTGATTTTCTCTAGCCCATGATTTGGCGGTGGGCTGGGGGTCTGAGCGTGCTGTGGGTTAAAAATCAACTGGGGCATGCTTGGGAAGTTAGGGATCGTCTCAGTGTGGTCTGTTTAACTTTTCATGGCCATTTGGATGGACAAACGGGCGTAAGGTCATGAATGGGACATTTTTAGGCCTAATTGATGCGTTATAATAGCCCACGATTTAGGGGGTGGGCCAGAGGTCCGTGTGTGTTGTAAGCCAAAAAATTGACCAGGGCATACCAAGGAGGTTGGGGATCATCCCAGTGCGGTCTGTTTAAATTTATGTGGCCATTTGGATAGATAAACGCGTGAAATGGCGTGAGCGGTGCATTTTCTGACCAAATCGATGTGCTATAGCCCACAAATTCGGAGGTTGGTCCCGGCATTTTGTGGGCCAAAAATCGATCGGGGCATGCCAAGGAGGTTGGCCATCAACCTAGTATGGTTCATTTAAATTTTCATGGCCATTTGGATGGATAAACGGGCAAAAAACCATGAACGGAGCATTTTTAGGCCAAATCAGTTTGCTATAGCCCACAGTTTCGGGGGTGGACCCACGATCCAGACGTGTTGTGATCGAAATATCAACCAGGGCATGACGGGGATATTGGGGATTATCCCAGTGTGGCCCGTTTAAATTTTTGTGGCCATTTGGGTGGATAAACAGGTGAAACGGAGCGAATGGACCATTTTTCGGGCCAAATCGGTGTGCTATAGGCCACAGTTTTGGGGGTGAGCCTGGGGTACGAGCGTGATGTGGGAGAAAAATTGACTAGGGCATGCCAGAGAGGTTTGGCAACATCCTAGTATGGTTTGTTTAAATTTTCATGACTATTTGTATATACAAATGGGAGAAAAATTGTGAAAGGGGCTTTTTTGGGCCAAATCGGTGTGTTATAGCCCACGGTTATGGAGGTGGGCCCATGGTTCGAGCGTACTGTAGGCCGAAACATGATTGGGGCACAACGAAGATTTTGGGGATTATCCAATTGTATTCCGTTTAAATTTTTGAGGAAATTTGGATGGACAAATAGGCGAAACGACGCGAATGGGAAGTTTTCTGACTAAATCGGTGTGCTGTAGCCAACGATTTTGGGGGTGTGCCTAGGGTTTGAGCTTGCAGTGGGCCAAAAATCAACCTGGACATGTCAGGGAGGTTGGAAATCATCCCATTATGGTCCTTTTAAATTTTCATGGCTATTTGGGGGGACAAACGGTTAAAATGGCGCGAACGGGGAGCTTTCGGGACAAGTCGGTGAGCTATAGCCCACGACTTTGGGGGTGGGCTCGGGGTCCGGGCATGCTGTGGGACAAAAATTGATCAGGGCATGCGAAAGAGGTTGGGCATCATCCCAGTATGGTCCTTTTAAATGTTCATTGCCATTTGTGTGGACCAATGGCTAAATGGCGCGAACGGGGTATTTTCGGGCCAAATCAGCGTGCTATAGCCCACGATTTTGGGGGTGAGCTTGGGGTTAGGCGTGGTGTAGGTTGAAAATTGATCAGGGTTTTCCAAGAAGGTTGGGGATCATCTTAGTATGGTCCGTTTAAATTTTTGCATCCATTATGGTGAACAAACGGGCGAAACAGTGCGAACGGGACATTTTTTGTCTAAATCGGTATGCTATAGCCCACGGTTTTGAGGGTGGCCCCGAGGTTGGGGTATGGTGTGGGTTGAAAATTGATCGGGGTGCACCAGGAAGGTTAGAGATCATCCCAGTATGGTCCGTTTAAATTTTAGGGCCATTTGCGTGGACAAACGGGTGAAACAGCACAAACTGGGCATTTTCAGGCCAAATCAATGTGCTATAGCCCATGGTTTTGGGGGTGGGCCTGAGGTCCGAGCACGCCAGGTAGGTTGGGGATCGGCCTAATATGGTTTGTATAAATTTTGGTAGATATTTGGGTGGACAAACGGCAAAACAGCACGAACGGGGCATTTTGGGTCAAATTGTTCTTCTATAACCCACGATTTCGGGGGTGGGCCCGGGGTAAGGGCGTGCTGTAGGTCAAAAATTGACCAGGGCATGCCAGGGAGGTTGGGGGTCATCTGAGTGTAGTCCATTTAAATTTTTATGACCATTTGGGTGGACAAACGACCTAAATAGCACGAACGGGGAGTTTTCGGGTAAAATCGGTGTGCTGTGGCCCACGATTTTGGGAATAACCCACGGGTTTGAGCTTGCTATGGGCCAAAAATCGATCAGGGCATGACAGGGAGGTTGGAATCATTATAGTGTGGTCTGTTTAATTTTTTGTGTCCATTTGGATGGACAAACGGGAGAAACGGCATGAACGGGGCATTTTTGATCTAAATCGGTGTGCTATAACCCACGATTTTGGGGGTGGGCCCGGTGTCCGAGCATTCTGTGGGCTGAAAATCAAATGGGGCATGCCAGGGAGGTTGGGGATCATCCCAGTGTGGTTCGTTGTAATTGTTGTGGCTATTTGTGTGGATGAATGGGTGAAACGCCGTAAATGGGGTTTTTTGGGCCAAATCGGTGTGCTATAGCCCACAGTTTTGGGGGTGGGACCAGGGTCCAGACATTCTGTGGACGAAAAATTCACCGAGGTATGCCAGGGAGGTTGGGATCATCCTAGAGTGGTCTGTTTTAATTATCGTGGCTATCTGGGTAGACAAATGGGTGAACCAGCGTGAATGGGGTGTTTTCAGGCCAAATTGGTGTGCTATAGCTCACGATTTTAGGGGTGGGCCCGAGTTTCGGGCTTGCTGACAAGGCATGCCAGGGAGGTTGGGGGATCAACCTAGTATAGTCCGTTCAAATTTTCATGGCCATTGGTGTAGACAAACAGGCGAAACGAGACGAACGGGGCACTTATGGGATAAATCGGTGTGCTATAGCCCACGGTTTTGGGGAAGGGCCTGGGGTCCAGGCGTTCCATGGGCTAAAAATTAAACAGGGCATGCTAGGGAGGTTGAGGATCATTCCAGTATGGTCTGTATAAATTTTCGTGGCCATTTGTGTGGACAAACAGGCAAAACGGCATAAATGGGACATTTTTGGGCTAAATCAGTGTGTTATAGCCCACGGTTTTTGGGGTGGGTCTGGGGTTCAGGTGTGCTGTAGGCCGAATATAGATTGAGGTATGCCAGGAAGGTTGGGTATCATCCCAGTATGATCTATTTACATTTTGGTGGTCATTTGGGTAGATAAATGGGCAAAATGATGCGAACAACATGGTCCGTTCAATTTTTTGTGGACATTTAGGTGGACAAACGAGTGAAATAGCACGAACGGGGTATTTTTAGGCGAATTCGATGTGCTATAGCCCACGATTTTGGTGGTAGGCCCGGGTTCCGAGCGTGTGGGGGCCAAAAATTGATCGAGTTGTATTAGGGAGGTTACGGATCATCTCAGTGGGGTCCGTTTAAATTTTTATGCATATTTGGGAGGACAAATAGGCAAAACGGTGCAATCAAGGCATTTTAAGGCCAAATAGATGGCCCATGGTTTTAGGGGTGGTCTCGGGGTTCAGGCATGATGTGGGTCGAAAATCAACTGAGGCATACCAGGGAGGTTGGGGACCATTTTAGTGTGGTCCATTTAAATTTTTGTGGACATTTGGGTGGACAAACAAGTGAAACGGCTCAAACGGGGTATTTTTGAGCTAAATTAGTGTGCTATAGCCTACGGTTTTGGGGTTGGGCCTGGGTTCGGGCTTTTTATGGGTCAAAAATTGATTGGGGCATACCATGGAGGTTGGAGATCGTTCTATTATGGTCCGTTTAAATTTTTGTGGCCATTTGGGTGGACAAACGGGCGAAACAGCCGAAATGGGGAATTTTTGGGCCAAATTGGTGTGCTATAGACCACTGGTTTGGGGTTGGGCCTGAGGTTCGGGCTTGCTATAGGCCGAAAATTGATCGAGGTTTTCTAGGGAGGTTGGATCGTCCTAGTGTGGTTCATTTAAATTTTTGTGGCCATTTGAGTGGACAAACTAGCGGAACGGTCCGAATGGGTCATTTTTTGGTCAAATCAGTGTGCTACAGCCCATGGTTTCAGGGTGGGCTTGGGGTTCGAGCGTGTTGTGGGATAAAAATCAATCGACGCATGCCAGGGAGGATGGGGATTTTCCGAGTGTGATCTATTGAAATTTTCATGTCCATTTGGGTGGAAAACCAGGCAAAACGGCGTGAACGGGGTATTTTTGGGCCAAATCGGTGTTCTATAGTCCACGGTTCGAGGTTGGGCCTGGGGTCTGGATGTGTTGTGGGCTGAAAATCACCTGGGGTATGCCAGGGATATTGGGGATCATCCCAGTGTGGTCCGTTTAAATTTTTGTGGCCATTTGGGTGGATAAACAGGTAAAACGATGCGAGCGGGGCATTTTCAGACCAAATCGGTGTGCTATAGCCCACGGTTTTGAGGGTGGGACCAGGGAACGAGCGTTCTATGGGCTAACAATTGACCAAAGAATTTCTGGTAGGTTTGCAATCATCCCAGTATGGTCCATTTAAATTTTCTTCTCTATTTGGATGGAGAAATGGGCAAATAGTGTGCTAAAGCCCATGGTTTTGGGGGTTGGCTCGGTGTCCGAGCGTGTTGTGGGATTAAAATTGATCAGAGCATGACAGGGAGGTTGGGGATCATCCCATTATGGTACGTTCAAGTTTTTGTGGACATTTGTGTGGACAAACAGTCAAAACAGCGTGAATGGTGAATTTTTGGGGACAAATCGGTGTGCTATAGCTCACGGTTTTGAGGGTGGGCCCGGGGATCGAGCGTGATGTAGGCCAAAAATTGATTAGGGTATTTTTGGGATGTTTGGTATCATCCCAGTGTGGTCCTTTTAAATTTTCTTAGCCATTTGGATAGACAAATGGGCAAAACAGAGCGAACGGGGCAATTTCGGGTCAAATCGATGTGCTACAACCCACGTTTTAGGGGGTTGGCTTAAGGTTTTGGCTTGTTGAGGGATGAAAATTGATCGAAGCATGCCATGGAGGTTAGGGATCATCCCAATGTGGTTCGTTTAAATTTTTGTGCCCATTTGGGTGGAAAAACAGGCGAAACGGCTTTATTAGGGCATTTTTAGGTTAAATCGGTGTGCTATAGCACACGGTTTCAGGAGTGGGCTCGGGGTTCGAGCATGTTGTGAGCCAAAAATTGATCGGGCGTGCCAGGGAGGTTAGAGATCATCTAAATATTGTCTGTTTAATTTTTTGTGGCTATTTGGGTGGACAAACGAGGAAAACAACATGAATGGAGCTTTTTTCAGGCCAAATCAGTATGCTATAGGCCACGGTTTTGAGGGAGGGCCTGGGTCCAATCGTGTTGTGGGACTAAATTTTATTGGGGCATGCCAGGGAGGTTGCGGATCATCCCAGTGTGGGCTGTTTAAATTTATGTGGCTATTTGGGTAGATAAACGAGCAAAACAGCGTGAATGGGGCATTTTTGGGCTAAATCGGTGTGCTATAGCCTACTGTTTTGAGGGTGGGATGGGGTACGGACGTGATGTGGGTCAAAAATTTACCGAGACATGCCAAGGATGTTGAGGATAATCCTAGTGTGGTCTGTTTAAATTTTTGTGGCCATTTAGATGGACAAACGACCAAAACGGCACGAATGGGGCAATTTTGGGCCGAATCGGTGTGCTACAGCCCACGATTTTGGGGGTGGGTCCGAGGTCCGATTGTATTGTGTGTTGAATATCGATTGGGCATGCCAAGGAGGCTGGGGATCATCCCAGTGTGATCTGTTTAAATTTTTGTGGCCATTTGGGTGGTTAAACAGGCGAAACAGCGTGAATGGGCCATTTTTGGGCCAAATCGTTGTGCTATAGCCTACAATTTTGGGGGTGAGCCCCGGTTCCGGGTATGCTGTGGGCTAAAAATTTATTGGGGCGTGCCAGGGAGGTTGGGGATCATCCCATTGTGGTCCGTTTAATTTTTGTTGAAATTTAGGTGGGCAAAACGGTGCGAAAGGAGCAATTTCAGGTAAAATTGATGTGCTATAGCCTCGGTTTTAGTAGGTTGTCCCGAATTCCAAGTGTTATATGGATCACAAATTGATCAAGGTATGCCAAAGAGATTCGGGATGATTCCAGTGTGGTCCGTTTATTTTTTCATGGAGATTTGGGTTGACAAACGGGCGAAACGGCACATTAGTGCTGTCAGGGAGGTTGGGGATCATTCTACTGTGGTACGTTTAAATTTTTGTGGCCATTTGGATGGACAAATGGGGAAAACAGCACGAACGGGGAGTTTTATGGAAAAATCGGTGTGCTATGGCCGACAATACTGGGGAATGCCAGGGAGATTGGGGATCGTCTAAGTGTGGTTTGTTTAAATTTTTGCGGCCATTTGGTAGACAAACTAGCGAATGGGGCATTTTCGGGCCAAATCGATGTGCTATAGCCCACAGTTTTGGGGGAGGGTCTGGGTTCCATCCCAAGGAGGTTGCAGATCATCCCAGTAAGGTTCGTTTAAATTTATGTGGCTATTTTGATGGACAAACGTGATAAATAGTGTGAACAAGGTTTTTTTGGGGCCAAATCAGTCTGCTATTGCCTATAATTTCATAGGTGGGATCGGGGTCTAGATGTCCTGTTGGTCAAAAATTGACTGGGTCATGCCAGGGAGGTTGGGTATCATCCTAGTGTGGTTCATTTAAATTTTTGTTGCCATTTAGATGGAAAAACGGGCAAAACAATGCGAATGGGGCAATTTCGGGCCAAATCTGTATGCTACAGCCCACGGTTTGGGGGTGGGTCAGAGGTTCGACCATGCTATAGGCTGAATATCGACTGGGGCATGCCAGGGAGGTTGGGAATCATTCCAGTATGGTCAGTTTAAATGTTTGTGGCCATTTGGTTGGTCAAACAGGCCAAACGGCGTGAACGGGGTATTTTCAGGCCAAATCTGTGTGCTATAGCCCACAATTTTGGGTGTTATTTTCAGGCCATTATGGTCCGTTTAATTTTTTGTGGAAATTTAGGCGGACAAACAGACAAAACGGCGTGAATGGCGCATTTTCGGACCAAATTGTTGTGCTATAGCCTAAGGTTTTGGGGGTTGTCCTGGGGTCCGAGCGTGCTGTGGATCAAAAATTGACCGAGGTATGCCAAGGAGATTTTGGATGGTTCCAGTGTGGTCCATTTAATTTTTTGTGATGATTTGGGTTGACAAACGGGTAAAACGGCGTAAACGGGGTGTTTTCGTGCCAAATCACCATGCTATAGCCCATGGTTTCGAGGGTGGGCCCGGGGTGCGGGCGTTTTATGGGTCAAAAATTGATCGGGGCATGCCAGTAAGGATGGGGATCATCCCAGTGTGTTTCATTTAAATTTTCATGGCCATTTGGGTGGAGAAACGGTGAAACAATGCAAAGGGGAAGTTTTTGGGCAAAATCAGTGCGCTATAACCCATGATTTTTGGGTAAAATCAATTTGCTATAGCCCATGATTTGGCGGTGGGCTGGGATCCGAGCATGCTGTGGGTCAAAAATCAACTGGGGCATGCTTGGGAGGTTGGGGATCATCTCAATGTGGTCCGTTTAAATTTTCATTACTATTTTTGTGGACAAACGGGCGTAACGGCATGAACGGGTCATTTGTAGGCCTAATCGATGTGCTATAGCCCATGATTTAGGGGGTGGGCACAAGGTCCATGCATGCTGTAAGCCAAAAAATTGACCAGGGCGTGCCAGGGAAGTTGGGGATCATTCCAGTGTGGTCCATTTAAATTTACGTGGCCATTGGGGTCGACAAACGTGCGAAATGGGGTAATGGGGCATTTTTCAAGCCAAATCGTTGTTCTACCCACAGTTTTGGGGGTGGGTCAAGGGTCCGAGCGTTTTGTGGGCCAAAAATTAATCGGGACGTGCCTGGGATGTTGGGCATCATCCTAGTGTGATTCGTTTAAATTTTCATGGCCATTTTGATGGATAAACGGTCGAAAAAGCATTAACGGGGCATGCCAGGGAGGTTGGGATAATCTCAGTGTGCTCTGTTTGATTTTTTTTGCCATTTGGATGGACAAACGGATCTAAATGGCGCGAATGGGGCATTGTCGTACCAAATCGGAGTTCTATAACCCACGATTTTAGGGGTGGGCCTAGGGTCCAGGCGTGTTGTGTGCTGAAAATTGCCTGGGGCATACCAGGGAGGTTAGGATCATCCAAGGGTGGTTCGTTAAATTTTTGTGGCCATTTGGGTGGACAAATGGGCGAAATAGAATGAATAAGGCATTTTTTAGCCAAATCGGTGTGCTATAGCCCATGATTTTGGGGGTGGGCCTGGGGTTCAGGCGTGCTGTGGGCCAAATATCAATCAGGGCATGCCATGGAGGTTGGGTATAGTCCCAGTATAGTTTGTTTTAATTATCGTGGCCATTTGGGTGGACAAATGGACCCAACGGCACAAACAGGGCATTTTTAACCAAATTAATGTGCTATAGCCTATGGTTTTGGGGGAGGGACCGGGGTCCAAGCGTGTTATGGACAAATATCGATTGGGACATGCTAGGGAGGTTGGGGATCATCCCAATATGGTCCGTTTAAATTTTTATGGCCATTTGGAAGATCAAACGGGCAAAACGGTGCGAACGGGGCATTTTGGGGACAAATCAGTGTTCTATAGCCAATGTGTTCGAGGTTGGGCCTAGAGTTCGGGCATGCTGTGGGCCAAAAATAAACGGAGGCTTGCCAGGGAGGTTGGGGATCATCCCAGTATGGTCCATAAAAATTTTTGCGGTCGTTTGGGTGGACAAACGGGTGAAACGGCATGAATGAAGAGTTTTCGGGCAAAATTAGTATGCTATATAGCCCACGGTTTAGGGGGTGGGCCAGGGGTCCGGGCATGCTACGGGCAAAAAATTGAACAGGGTATGCCAGGGAGGTTGGGATCATCCCAGTATGGTCCGTTTAAATTTTCGTGTCTATTTGGGTGTACAAACGGGAGAAACGGCGTGAACGAGGCATTTTAGGACTAAATCGATGTACTATAACCCACGGTTTAGGGGGTAGCCCCAGGGTTCGGGCGTTCTGTGGGTTAAAAATCAATCGGGACATGCCAGGGAAGTTGGGGATCATACCGGTGTGGTCCGTTTAAATTTTCACGGCCATTTGGGTGAACAAAGGGTGAAATGGCGCGAACGGGGCAATTTTAGCCTAAATTGGTGTGCTACAGCCCACAATTTCGGGGGTGGGATAGGGGTCCAGACGTGCAGTGGGGAAAAATCAACCGGGGAGTGCCAGGGGGTGGGGATGATCACAGTGTGGTCTATTTATAATTTAGTGGCCATTTGAGTAGACAAATAGGCAAAATGGCGCGAACGGGGTGTTTTCAAGCCAAGTTGGTGCGCTAGAGCTCACGGTTTTGGGGGTTGGCCCGAGGTTCGAGTATGTTGTTGGCTAAAAATTGATTGGGACATGCCATGGAGGTTGGGGATCATCCCAGTGTGGTCCGTTTAATTTTTGTGGCCATTAGGGCAGACAAACAGGCAAAACTACATGAACGAGGCATTTTCAGGCCAAATAGGTGTTTTATAGCACACGATTTTAGGGGTGAGCCCAGGTTCCGGGCATTTTCAGGCCAAATCGTTGTACTATAGCCCATGATTTTAGGGGTGGTCCCAGGTTCCGAGCGTGTTCTATCGACCAGGGCATGCCAGAGAGGTTGGGGATCATCCCAGTGTGGTCCATTTAAATTTATATGGCCATTGGGGTGGACAAACGTGCGAAATGGGGCAATGGGGCATTTTTCAAGCCAAATCGGTGTTCTACCTACAGTTTTGGGGGTAGGTCAAAGGTCCGAACGTGTTGTGGGCCGAAAATCGATCGGGATGTGCCAGGAAGGTTGGGCATTCATCCTAGTGTGATTCGTTTAAATTTTCATGGCCATTTCGATGGATAAACGGTCAAAATATCATTAACGGGGCTTGCCAAGGAGGTTGGGATAATCTTAGTGTGCTCTATTTGTATTTTTTCCATTTGGATGGACAAACGGGTCTAAATGGCGCGAATGGGGCATTGTCGTACCAAATCGGAGTTCTATAGCCCACGATTTTAGGGGTGGGCCTGGGGTCCGGGTGTGCTGTGTGCTGAAAATTGCCTGGGGCATACCAAGGAGGTTGGGATCATCCAAGGGTGGTTTGTTAAATTTTCGTGGCCATTTGGGTGGACAAATAAGCAAAATAGAACGAATAAGGAATTTTCGAGCCAAATCGGTGTGCTATAGCCCATGATTTTGGGGGTGGGCCCGAGGTTCGGGCGTGCTGTGGGCCAAATATCGATCGGGGCATGCCAAGTAGGTTGGGTATAGTCCTAGTATAGTTTGTTTTAATTTTTGTGGCCATTTGGGTGGACAAACGGACGCAACGGCACAAACAGGGCATTTTTAACCAAATTATATTGCTATAGCCTACGATTTTGGGGGAGGGACCGGGGTCCGGGTTTGTTATGGACAAATATCGATCGGGACATGCCAAGGAGGTTGGGGATCATCCCAATATGGTCCGTTTAAATTTTTATGGCCATTTGGGAGATCAAACGAGAAAAACGGTGCGAATGGGGCATTTTGGGGACAAATCAGTGTTCTATAGCCAATGTGTTCGAGGTTGGGCCTAGAGTTCGGGCATGCTGTGGGCCAAAAATCAATGGAGGCTTGCCAGGGAGGTTGGGGATCATCCCAGTATGGTCCATAAATTTTTTTGCGTTCATTTGGGTGGACAAACGGGCGAAACAGCATGAATGAGGAGTTTTCGGGCAAAATTGGCGTGCTATATAGCCCACGGTTTTGGGGGTGGGCCAGGTGTCCGAGCTTGCTACGGGCAAAAAATTGATCGGGATATGTCAGGGAGGTTGGGATCGTCCCAGTGTGGTCCTTTTAAATTTTTGTGTCTATTTGGGTGTACAAACGGGAGAAACGGCATGAACGAGGCATTTTAAGGCCAAATCGATGTGCTATAACCCACGGTTTAGGGGGTAGCCCCAGGGTCCGGGCGTTCTGTGGGTCAAAAATCAATTGGGACATGCCATGGAGGTTGGGGATGATACCGGCGTGGTCTGTTTAAATTTTCATGGCCATTTGGGTAGACAAACGGGTGAAATGGCACGAATAGGGCAGTTTTAGCCTAAATCGGTGTGCTATGGCCCATAATTTTGAGGGTGGGATAGGGGTCCGGACGTGCAGTGGGGAAAAATCGACCGGGGAGTGTCAGGGGAGTTGGGGATTATCCCAGTGTGGTTTGTTTATAATTAAGTGGCCATTTGAGTAGACAAATAGGTAAAATAGCGCAAACGGGGTGTTTTCAGGCCAAATCGGTGTGCTAGAGCTCACGGTTTTGGGGTTTGGCCCGAGGTTCGAGTATGCTGTTGGCTAAAAATTGACTGGGACATGCCATGGAGGTTAGGGATCATCCCAGTGTGGTTCTTTTAATTTTTGTGGCCATTAGGGCAGACAAACAGGCAAAACTGCATGAATGAGGCATTTTTAGGCCAAATCGGTGTTCTATAGCCCACAATTTCAGGGGTGAGATCAGGTTCCGGGCATTTTCAGGCCAAATTATTGTGCTATAGCCCATGATTTCAGGGGTGGGCCCAGGTTTCGAGTGTGTTCTATCGACCAGGTTTGGGGATCATCCCAGTGTGGTCCATTTAAATTTTCGTGGCCATTTGGGAGGACAAACAGTTGAAACAGCATAAACAAGGCATTTTCGGGGTAAATCAGTGTGCTATAGCCCACGGATTTGGAGCTGGGCCCGAGGTTCGAGCATGTTGTGTGCCAAAAATGAACCTAGGCGTGACTAGGAGGTTGGGGATCATTCCAGTGTGATTCGTTTAAATTTTTGTTGTTATTTGGTGGACAAAATGGCAAAATGGCTCTAACGGGGCATTTCGGGGCTAAATCGGTGTACTATAGCCAACAATTTTTGGGGTGGGCTCGGGGTTCGGGTATTTTGTAGATCAAAAATCAATCAGGGCGTGCTAGGGAGGTTGGGGATCATCCCAATGTGGTCCGTTTAAATTTTTATGTCCGCTTGGGTAGACAAACGGGAGAAACAGCAGGAACAGAGAGTTTTCAGGCCTAATCGGTATTTTATAGCTAGCGAATTCGGGGGTGGGCCCATGGTTCAGAATATTTGTGGGCCAAAAAATGACCGAGGGGTGCTAGATATATTGGGGATCATTCCAGTGCAATCCATTCAATGTTTTATGTCTATGTGGGTAGACAAACGGGTGAAACGGCGCAAACGAGGCATTTTTGGGTCAAATCGGTGTGTGATAGCCTACGGTTTTGGGGATGGGCCCAGGGTCCGAGCATATTGTGCGCCAAAAATTAATCAGGGATGATCCCAGTATGGTACATTTAAATTTTCATGGCCATTTGTATGGACAAACAGGAGAAATGGTGCATTTTTAGGCCAAATTGGTGTGCTAGAGCCCACGATTTTGGGGGTGGGCTCGGGGTCTAGGTGTGCTTTGGGTCGAAAATCAATCGAGTCATGACAGGGAGGTTGGAGATCATTCCAGTATGGTTCGTTTAAATTTTTGTGGCTATTTGGGTGGACCAACAAGCGAAACGGCGTGAATGGGCTATTTTTTGGGCCAAATCAATGTGCTATAGACTATAATTTTGGGGGTGGGCCCAGGGTTCGGGCGTATTGTGGGCCAAAAATTGACCCAGGCGTGCCTGGCAGGTTCGGGATCATCCCAGTGTGGTTCGTTTAAATTTTTATGACCATTTGGGTGGACAAATGAGAGAAACAGCGCGAACGGGGAAATTTTGGGCCAAATCGGTGTGCTACAACTCGTGATTTTGGGGGTGGGCCTCGGGTCCGAGTGTACTGTGGGATGAAAATCGATCGAAGTATGCCAGGGAGGTTAGGGATGGTCCTAGTATGGTCCGTTTATATTTTCGTGGTCATTTAGGTAGACAAACGGGCAAAATGGTGCGAACAGAGCATTTTCGGGCTAAATCGGTGTGCTATAGCACACGGTTTTGGGGGTGGGCCAGAGTCCAAGCATGCTGTGGGCCAGAGTCCAAGCATTTTGTGGGCTAAAAATTGATTGGGGTATGCCAAGGAGGTTGGGGATCATACCAATATGGTCCATTTAATTTTTTGTGTATATTTGGGTGGACTGACGAGCTAAACGATGCGAATGTGGTGTTTTGGGGCTAAATCAGTGTGTTATAGCCCACGGTTTTAGGGGTGGGCCCAGGGTTCGAGTGCGTTGTGGGATGAAAATAGATCGGGGCATGCCAGGGAGATTAGGAATCACTCTAGTGTGGTCCACTTAATATTTCGTGCCCATTTGGGTGCACAAACAGGTGAAACGGCCCGAACGGGGCATTTTCGTACCAAATCGGTATGCTATAGCCCACAGTTTTAAGGGTGCGCCCAGGGTTCGGGCATGCTGTTGGATGAAAATCTACCAGGGCATGCCAGAAAGGTTGGGGATCGTCCTAGTATTGTCCGTTTAAATTTACGTGGCCATTTGGGTGGACAAACAGGCAAAATAGTGTGAACGGGGCATTTTTGGGCTAAATTGGTGTGCTATAGCCCACGGTTTTTGGGGTGGGCTTGGGGTCCGGACGTTTTGTGGGCCAAAAATCGACCGAAACATGCCAGGAAGGTTGGGGATATCCCAGTGTGGTCCGTTTAAATTTTCTTGGACATTTGGGTTGACAAACAGGCAAAACAACGTGAACGGACATTTTTAGGCCAAATCTGTGTGCTATAGCCAACTATTTTGGGTTGGGTCCGGGGTCTGGGTGTACTATAGGCCAAAAATCAACCAGGACATGCTAGGGTGTTTGTGATTGTCCCAGTATTTTCTGTTTAAATTTTAGAAGCCATTTTGGGTGGACAAATAGATGAAACGACACAAATGGGGCATTTTTAAGCCAAATCGGTGTGCTATAGCTCACGGATTCGGGGTGGGCCCGAGGTCCGAGCATGCTATAGGCCAAAAATTTACCGAGGCATTCCAGGGAGGTTGGGGATCTTCCCAGTATAGTCCTTTTAAATTTTTGTGTCCATTTGGGTGGATAAACGATTAAAACGGCGTGAATGGGGCTTGTTCGGGCTAAATTTATGTGCTATAGCCCACGATTTTTGGGGTGGGCCTGGGTAAGGACGAGAAATGGGCCAAATCAATTGGGGCATGCCAGGGAGGTTGTGTATCATCCTAGTGTGTTCCGTATAAATTTACGTGGCCATTTGGGTGGACAAACGTGCAAAACTACTCGAATGAGGCATTTTTATGCCAAATCGGTGTGCTATAGCCCATAGTTTTGGGAGTGGAACCGGGGTAAGGACATACTGTGGGCTAAAAATTGATCGAGGCATGCCAGGAAGGTTGGGTATCATCCTAGTGTGGTCCGTTAAAATTTTCATGGCTATTTGGAAAGACAAACGGGTTAAACGACGCAAACGGGGCATTCTTGGGCTAAATCAGTGTGCTGGGCTAAAAATCGATCGAGGAATATCACGGAGGTTGGGGATCATCTTAGTGTGGTCCGTTTAAATTTTTGTTTCCATTTGGGTAGACAAACGGGCAAAACGGTATGAACGGGACATTTTTGCGCCAAATTGGTGTGCCATAGCCCACGGTTTTAGGGGTGGATCCGGGGTCCAAGCATTCTATGAGCAAAAAATTGATTGGGAGATGACAGCGAGGTTGGGGATCATATCAATGTGGTCTGTTTAAATTTTAGCAGCTATTTTTGTGAATAAATGGGCAAACCGACGTTAACAGGCCATTTTCGGGGTAAATTGGTGCTCTATACCCGTGTTTTGAGGGTGGGCCGGGGGTGTAGGCGTTATTTGGGCCCAAAATCAATAGGGGCATTCCAGGTAGGTTGAGGATCATCCTAGTGTGTTCTGTTTAAATTTTCATGACCATATGGGTGGACAAACAGGCGTAACAGCATGTACGAGCCATTTTTGGGCTAATTCGATATGCTATAGCCCACGGTTTTGGGGTTGTCTCCAGGTTCCGAGCATGCTGTGGGACAAAAATCAATTAGGGAGTGCCATGAAGGTTAGTTATCCTCCTAGTGTGGTCCGTGCTATAGCCCACGGTTTTAGGGGTGGGCCTGGGGTCCGGGCATGCTATGGGCCAAAAATTGACCGAAATATTCCAGGGAGGTTAAGGATCATCCAAGTGTGGTCTGTTTAAATATTAGTGGCAATTTGGATGGACAAACGGGTAAAACCGCGCGAACGAGGCATTTTCGGGAGAAATCAGAGAGCTACAACCCACAGTTTTGGGGTGGGCTCGGGGTCCCGATATACTGTGGGAAGAAAATTGATCAGGGCATGCCAGGGAGGTTGGATATCATCCTAACATGGTTTGTTTAAATTTTTGTGGCTATTTGGGCAGACAAACGTGTGAAACGGGGCGAACAAGGTTATTTCGGGCCAAATCGGTGTGTTATAGTCCACGGTTTTAGGGGGCCCAGGGTTCAGGCGTGATGTGGGCCAAAAATCCACCGGGGTGTGCCAAGGTGGTTGGGAATTGTTCCAGTGTGGTCCGTTAAAATTTTCATGGTCATTTGGGTGGGAAAATGGGGAAAATAGTGCAAACGGGGCATTTTCCAGACAAATCGATGTGCTATAGCCCACGGTTTTGGGGGTGGGCACGGGGTCCGATCTTGCTGTTGGCCAAAAATTGATTGAGGTATGCGAATGAGTTTTGGGATCATTCCAATGTGGTTTATTTAAATTTTTGTTGCCATTTGGGTGGACAAATGGGTGAAACAGCGCAAATGGGGTATTTTCGGGCCAAATCGGTGTATTATAGCCCCCGGGTTTGGGGGTCAGCCCAGGGTTTGGGCATGTTGTTGGCTAAAAATCAATTGGTGCATGCCAGGGCGGTTGACGATCATCCCAGTATGTTTCTTTTAAATATTCGTGGCCATTTGGGTGGATAAACGGGTGACACGGGGAGACGTAGTATGCTCCATTTAAATTTTCATGACCATTTGGGTGGATAAACGGACATAACGATGTAAATGGGGCATTTTTGAGCCAAATCGGTGTGCTATAGCCCACGGTTTCAGGGGTGGCCCCAGGGTTCGAGTGTGCTGGGGGGCAAAAATCAACCAGGGCTTGCCAGGGAGGTTGGTGATCCTCCCAGTGTGGTACGTTTAAATTTTTGGGGCCATTTGGGTGGACAAACGGGTGAAATGGAATGAACGAGGCATTTTTGAGCCAAATTGGTGTACTATATCCCACGATTTTGGGGGTGGGCTTGGGTTCCGAGCATGCTGTGGGCTGAAAATCAATTGGGGAATGCAGGGAGGTTTGGGATAATTCCAGTATAGTTCGTTTAAATTTTCATGGCCACTTGTGTGGACAAACGGGAAAAGCGGCGTGAACGGGGCATTTTTGGGATAAATCAATGAACTATAGCCCACGGTTTCGGGGGTGGGCTCGGGGTCCCGACGTACTGTGGGATAAAAATCGATTGAGGCATGCCAGGGAGGTTGGGATCATCCCAGCGTGGTCCATTTTAAATTTTTATGGCCATTTGGGTGGGAAAATAGGCAAAACGGTGCGAACGGGGCATTTTTGGGCCAAATCAGTGTACTATAGCCTCGGTTTTTGGGGTAGGCTCGGGGTTCGAGCATTCTTTGGGCCAAAAATTGATCGATGCATGCCAGGGAGGTTGGGGATCATCCCAGTATGGTTCATTTAAATTTTTCTAGCTATTTGGATGGACAAACGAGCGAAACAGCACGAACGGTGTATTTTTGGGCCAAATCGGTGTTCTATAGCACACGGTTTCGGGGGTTGGCCTTGGGTCTGGGCATGGTGTGCTCCAAAAATATATCAAGACTTTCCAAGTAGGTTGGGGATCATCCCAGTGTGATCTATTTAAATTTTCGTTGCCATTTGGGTTGACAAACAGGCGAAACAACGCGAACGGGGCATTTTCTGGCCAAATTTATTGCTATAGCCTATGGTTTCGGGGGTGGTCCCGGGGTTTGGGAATGTTGAGGGCCAAAAATTGACTGGGGCATGCCAGGTAGATTGGGGATCGTCCCAGTATGATCTGTTTAAATTTTCCTAGCCATTTGGGTGGACAAACGGGCGAAACGTGCGTGAACGGGACATTTTTGGGCCAAATTGGTGTACTATAGCCCATGATTTTAGGGGTGTGCCCGGGGTCCAGGCGTTCTATGCTCCTAAAAAAGATCGGGGCATGACAGAGAGGTTGGGTATCATCCCAGTTTGGTCCGTTTAAATTTTTGTGGCCATTTGGGTGGATAAATGGGTGAAATGGCGTGAACAGGCCATTTTCGAGCTAAATCGTTCTGCTATAAGCTACGATTTTGGGGGTGGACCCGAGGTACAGGTGTATTGTGGGTCGTTAATTTATCGAGGCATGACAGGGAGGTTGGGGATCATTACCGTGTGGTCCATTTTATTTTTTGTGGCTATTTGGGTGGAAAAACGGGCAAAACGACACAAACAGGACATTTTCAAGCTAAATCGGTGTGCTATAGCCCACGGTTTTTAGGTTGGGCTCGGGTTCCGGGCATGCTGTGGAATAAAAATCGATCGAGGCATGCAAGTGAGGTTTGGGATCATCTCAGAGTGGTCTGTTTAAATTTTCATGGCCATTGACAGACTGGCAAAATGGAGCGAACGGGGCAATTTTAGCCTAAATTGGTGTGCTACAGCCCACAATTTCGGGGGTGGGATAGGGGTCCGGACGTGCAGTGGGGAAAAATCAACCGGGGAGTGCCGGGGGGGTGGGGATCATTACAGTGTGGTCTATTTATAATTTAGTGGCCATTTGTGTAGACAAATAGGCAAAATGGCGCGAACGGGGTGTTTTCAAGCTAAATTGGTGCGCTAGAGCTCACGGTTTTGGGGGTTGGCCCGAGGTTCGAGTATGTTGTTGGCTAAAAATTGATTGGGACATGACATGGAGGTTGGGGATCATCCCAGTGTGGTCCATTTAATTTTTGTGGCCATTAGGGCAGACAAACAGGCAAAACTACATGAACGAGGCATTTTCAGGCCAAATCGGTGTTTTATAGCACACGATTTCAGGGGTGAGCCCAGGTTCTGGGCATTTTCAGGCCAAATCGTTGTACTATAGCCCATCATTTTAGGGGTGGTCCCAGGTTCTGAGCGTGTTCTATCGACCAGGGCATGCCAGAGAGGTTGGGATCATCCCAGTGTGGTCCATTTAAATTTATGTGGCCATTGGGGTGGACAAACATGCGAAATGGGGCAATGGGGCATTTTTCAAGCCAAATCGGTGTTCTACCCACAGTTTTGGGGGTAGGTCAAGGGTCCGAGCGTGTTGTGGGCCAAAAATCGACCGGGATGTGCCAGGGAGGTTGGGCATTCATCCTAGTGTGATTCGTTTAAATTTTCATGGCCATTTCGATGGATAAACGGTCAAAAAATCATTAACGGGGCTTGCCAAGGAGGTTGGGATAATCTCAGTGTGCTCTATTTGTATTTTTTCCATTTGGATGGACAAACGGGTCTAAATGGCACGAATGGGGCATTGTCGTACGAAATCGGAGTTCTATAGCCCACGATTTTAGGGGTGGGCCTGGGGTTCGGGTGTGCTGTGTGCTGAAAATTGCCTGGGGCATACCAAGGAGGTTGGGATCATCCAAGGGTGGTTTGTTAAATTTTCGTGGCCATTTGGGTGGACAAATAAGCAAAATAGAACGAATAAGGCATTTTCGAGCCAAATCGGTGTGCTATAGCCCATGATTTTGGGGGTGGGCCCGAGGTTCGGGCGTGCTGTGGGCCAAATATCGATCGGGGAATGCCAAGTAGGTTGGGTATAGTCCTAGTATAGTTTGTTTTAATTTTCGTGGCCATTTGGGTGGACAAACGGACGCAACGGCACAAACAGGGCATTTTTAACCAAATTATATTGCTATAGCCTACGGTTTTGGGGGAGGGACCGGGGTTCGGGTTTTTTATGGACAAATATCGATCGGGACATGCCAAGGAGGTTGGGGATCATCCCAATATGGTCCGTTTAAATTTTTATGGCCATTTGGGAGATCAAACGAGAAAAACGGTGCGAATGGGGCATTTTGGGGACAAATCAGTGTTCTATAGCCAATGTGTTCGAGGTTGGGCCTAGAGTTCGGGCATGCTGTGGGCCAAAAATCAATGGAGGCTTTCCAGGGAGGTTCGGGATCATCCCAGTATGGTCCATAAAATTTTTTGCGGTCATTTGGGTGGACAAACGGGCGAAACAGCATGAATGAGGAGTTTTCGGGCAAAATTGGCGTGCTATATAGCCCACGGTTTTGGGGGTGGGCCAGGGGTCCGAGCTTGCTACGGGCAAAAAATTGATCGGGATATGCCAGGGAGGTTGGGATCGTCCCAGTGTGGTCCGTTTAAATTTTTGTGTCTATTTGGGTGTACAAACGGGAGAAACGGCATGAACGAGGTATTTTAAGGCCAAATCGATGTGCTATAACCCACGGTTTAGGGGGTAGCGCCAGGGTCCGGGCGTTCTGTGGGTCAAAAATCAGTTGGGATATGCCAGGGAGGTTGGGGATGATACCGGCGTGGTCTGTTTAAATTTTCATGGCCATTTGGGTAGACAAACGGGTGAAATGGAACGAACGGGGCAGTTTTAGCCTAAATCAGTGTGCTATGGCCCATAATTTTGAGGGTGGGATAGGGTTCCGGACGTGCAGTGGGGAAAAATTGACCGGGGAGTGTCAGGTGAGTTGGGGATTATCCCAGTGTGGTCTGTTTATAATTAAGTGGCCATTTGAGTAGACAAATAGGTAAAATAGCGCAAACGGGGTGTTTTCAGGCCAAATCGGTGTGCTAGAGCTCACGGTTTTGGGGTTTGGCCCGAGGTTCGAGTATGCTGTTGGCTAAAAATTGACTGGGACATGCCATGGAGGTTGGGGATCATCCCAGTGTGGTTCTTTTAATTTTTGTGGCCATTAGGGCAGACAAACAGGCAAAACTGCATGAACGAGGCATTTTTAGGCCAAATCGGTGTTCTATAGCCCACAATTTCAGGGGTGAGATCAGGTTCCGAGCATTTTCAGGCCAAATCGTTGTGCTATAGCCCATGATTTTAGGGGTGGGCCCAGGTTCCGAGTGTGTTCTATCGACCAGGTTTGGGGATCATCCCAGTGTGGTCCATTTAAATTTTCGTGGCCATTTGGGAGGACAAACAGTTGAAACAGCATAAACAAGGCATTTTTGGGGTAAATCGGTGTGCTATAGCCCACGGATTTAGAGCTGGGCCCGAGGTTCGAGCATGTTGTGTGCCAAAAATGAACCTAGGCGTGACTAGGAGGTTGGGGATCATTCCAGTGTGATTCGTTTAAATTTTTGTTGTTATTTGGTGGACAAAATGGCGAAATGGCTCTAACGGGGCATTTCTGGGCTAAATCGGTGTACTATAGCCAACAATATTTGGGGTGGGCTCGGGGTTTGGGTATTTTGTAGATCAAAAATCAATCAGGGCGTGCCAGGGAGGTTGGGGATCATCCCAATGTGGTCCATTTAAATTTTTATGTCCGCTTGGGTAGACAAACGGGAGAAACAGCAGGAACAGAGAGTTTTCAGGCCTAATCGGTATTTTATAGCTAGCGAATTCGGGGGTGGGCCCATGGTTCAGAATGTTTGTGGGCCAAAAAATGACCGAGGGGTGCTAGATATATTGGGGATCATTCCAGTGCAATCCATTTAATGTTTTATGTCTATGTGGGTAGACAAACGGGTGAAACGGCGCAAACGAGGCATTTTTGGGTCAAATCGGTGTGTGATAGCCTATGGTTTTGGGGATGGGCCCAGGGTCCGAGCATATTGTGCGCCAAAAATTAATCAGGGATGATCCCAGTATGGTACATTTAAATTTTCATGGCCATTTGTATGGACAAACAGGAGAAATGGTGCATTTTTGGGCCAAATTGGTGTGCTAGAGCCCACGATTTTGGGGGTGGGCTCGGGGTCTAGGTGTGCTTTGGGTCGAAAATCAATCGAGTCATGACAGGGAGGTTCGGGATCATTCCAGTATGGTTTGTTTAAATTTTTATGGCTATTTGGGTGGACCAACAAGCGAAACGGCGTGAATGGGCTATTTTTTGGGCCAAATCAATGTGTTATAGACTACAATTTTGGGGGTGGGCCCAGGGTTCGGGCGTATTGTGGGCCAAAAATTGACCCAGGCGTGCCTGGAAGGTTCGGGATCATCCCAGTGTGGTCCGTTTAAATTTTTATGACCATTTGGGTGGACAACTGAGAGAAACAGCGCGAACGGAGAAATTTTGGGCCAAATTGGTGTGCTACAACTCGTGATTTTGGGGGTGGGCCTGGGGTCCGAGTGTACTGTGGGATAAAAATCGATCGAAGTATGCCAGGGAGATTAGGGATGGTCCTAGTATGGTCCATTTATATTTTCGTGGTCATTTGGGTAGACAAACGGGCAAAATGGTGCGAACAGAGCATTTTCGGGCTAAATCGGTGTGCTATAGCACACGGTTTTGGGGGTGGGCCAGAGTCCAAGCATACTGTGGGCTAAAAATTGATTGGGGTATGCCAAGGAGGTTGGGGATCATACCAATATGGTCCATTTAATTTTTTGTGTATATTTGGGTGGACTGACGAGCTAAACGATGCGAATGGGATGTTTTTGGGCTAAATCAGTGTGTTATAGCCCACGGTTTTAGGGGTGGGCCCAGGGTTCGAGTGCGTTGTGGGATGAAAATAGATCGGGGCATGCCAGGGATATTAGGAATCACTCTAGTGTGGTCCATTTAATATTTCGTGCCCATTTGGGTGCACAAACAGGTGAAACGGCCCGAACGGGGCATTTTCGTACCAAATCGGTATGCTATAGCCCACAGTTTTAAGGGTGCGCCCGGGGTTCGGGCATGCTGTTGGATGAAAATCGACCAGGGCATGCCAGAAAGGTTGGGGATCGTCCTAGTATTGTCCGTTTAAATTTACGTGGCCATTTGGGTGGACAAACAGGCAAAATAGTGTGAACGGGGCATTTTTGGGCTAAATTGGTGTGCTATAGCCCACGGTTTTTGGGGTGGGCTTGGGGTCCGGACGTTTTGTGGGCCAAAAATCGACCGAAACATGCCAGGAAGGTTGGGGATATCCCAATGTGGTCCGTTTAAATTTTCTTGGACATTTGGGTGGACAAACAGGCAAAACAACGTGAACGGACATTTTTAGGCCAAATTGGTGTGCTATAGCCAACTATTTTGGGGTGGGTCCGGGGTCTGGGTGTACTATAGGCCAAAAATCAACCAGGACATGCTAGGGTGTTTGTGATTGTCCCAGTATTTTCTGTTTAAATTTTAGAAGCCATTTTGGGTGGACAAATAGATGAAACGACACAAATGGGGCATTTTCAAGCCAAATCGGTGTGCTATAGCTCACGGATTCGGGGTGGGCCCGAGGTCCGAGCATGCTATAGGCCAAAAATTTACCGGGGCATTCCAGGGAGGTTGGGGATCTTCCCAGTATAGTCCTTTTAAATTTTTGTGGCCATTTGGGTGGATAAACGATTGAAACGGCGTGAATGGGGCTTGTTCGGGCCAAATTTATGTGCTATAGCCCACGATTTTTGGGGTGGGCCTGGGTAAGGACGAGAAATGGGCCAAATCAATTGGGGCATGCCAGGGAGGTTGTGTATCATCCTAGTGTGTTCCGTATAAATTTACATGGCCATTTGGGTGGACAAACGTGCAAAACTACTCGAATGAGGCATTTTTATGCCAAATCGGTGTGCTACAGCCCATAGTTTTGGGAGTGGAATCGGGGTAAGGACATACTGTGGGCTAAAAATTGATCGAGGCATGCCAGGAAGGTTGGGTATCATCCTAGTGTGGTCCGTTAAAATTTTCATGGCTATTTGGAAAGACAAACGGGTTAAACGACGCAAACGGGGCATTCTTGGGCTAAATCAGTGTGCTGGGCTAAAAATCGATCGAGGCATATCTCGGAGGTTGGGGATCATCTTAGTGTGGTCCGTTTAAATTTTTGTTTCCATTTGGGTAGACAAACGGGCAAAACGGTATGAACGGGACATTTTTGGGCCAATTTGGTGTGCCATAGCCCACGATTTTAGGGGTGGATCCGGGGTCCAAGCATTTTATGAGCAAAAAATTGATTGGGAGATGAAAACGAGGTTGGGGATCATATCAATGTGGTCTGTTTAAATTTTAGCAGCTATTTTTGTGAATAAATGGGCAAACCGACGTTAACAGGGCATTTTTGGGGTAAATTGGTGCTCTATACCCGTGTTTTGAGGGTGGGCCGGGGGTGTAGGCGTTATTTGGGCCCAAAATCAATAGGGGCATGCCAGGAGGTTGAGGATCATCCTAGTGTGGTCTGTTTAAATTTTCAAGACCATATGGGTGGACAAACAGGCGTAACAGCGTGTACGAGCCATTTTTGGGCTAATTCGATATGCTATAGCCCACGGTTTTGGGGTTGTCTCCAGGTTCCGAGCATGTTGTGGGACAAAAATCAATTAGGGAGTGCCATGAAGGTTATTTATCCTCCTAGTGTGGTCCGTGCTATAGCCCACGGTTTTAGGGGTGGGCCTGGGGTCCGGGCATGCTATGGACCAAAAATTGACCGAAATATTCCAGGGAGGTTAAGGATCATCCAAGTGTGGTCTGTTTAAATTTTTGTGGCAATTTGGATGGACAAACGGGTAAAACCGCGCGAACGAGGCATTTTCGGGAGAAATCGGAGAGCTACAACCCACAGTTTTGGGGTGGGCCCGGGGTCCCGATATACTGTGGGAAGAAAATTGATCAGGGCATGCCAGGGAGGTTGGATATCATCCTAACGTGGCTCGTTTAAATTTTTGTGGCTATTTGGGCGGACAAACGTGTGAAACGGGGCGAACAAGGTTATTTCGGGCCAAATCGGTGTGTTATAGTCCACGGTTTTAGGGGGCCTAGGGTTCAGGCGTGATGTGGGCCAAAAATCCACCGGGGTGTGCCAAGGTGGTTGGGAATTGTTCCAGTGTGGTCCGTTAAAATTTTCATGGTCATTTGGGTGGGAAAATGGGGAAAATAGTGCGAACGGGGCATTTTCCAGACAAATCGATGTGCTATAGCCCACGGTTTTGGGGGTGGGCACGGGGTCCAATCTTGCTGTTGGCCAAAAATTGATTGAGGTATGCGAATGAGTTTTGGGATCATTCCAATGTGGTTTATTTAAATTTTTGTTGCCATTTGGGTGGACAAATGGGTGAAACAGCGCAAATGGGGTATTTTCGGGCCAAATCGGTGTATTATAGCCCCCGGGTTTGGGGGTCAGCCCAGGGTTTGGGCGTGTTGTTGGCTAAAAATCAATTGGTGCATGCCAGGGCGGTTGGGGATCATCCCAGTATGTTTCTTTTAAATATTCGTGGCCATTTGGGTGGATAAACGGGTGACACAGGGCGACGTAGTATGCTCCATTTAAATTTTCATGACCATTTGGGTGGATAAACGGACATAACGATGTAAATGGGGCATTTTTGAGCCAAATCGGTGTTCTATAGCCCACGGTTTCAGGGGTGGCCCCAGTGTTCGAGTGTGCTGGGGGGCAAAAATCAACCAGGGCTTGCCAGGGAGGTTGGTGATCCTCCCAGTGTGGTGCGTTTAAATTTTTGGGGGCATTTGGGTGGACAAACGGGTGAAATGGAATGAACGAGGAATTTTCGAGCCAAATTGGTGTACTATATCCCACGATTTTGGGGGTGGGCTTGGGTTCCGAGCATGCTGTGGGCTGAAAATCAATTGGGGAATGCAGGGAGGTTTGGGATAATTCCAGTATAGTTCGTTTAAATTTTCATGGCCACTTGTGTGGACAAACGGGAAAAACGGCGTGAACGGGGCATTTTTGGGATAAATCGATGAGCTATAGCCCACGGTTTCGGGGGTGGGCTCGGGGTCCCGACGTACTGTGGGATAAAAATCGATTGGGGCATGCCAGGGAGGTTGGGGATCATCCCAGCGTGGTCCATTTTAAATTTTTATGGCCATTTGGGTGGGAAAATAGGCAAAACGGTGCGAACGGGGCATTTTTGGGCCAAATCGGTGTACTATAGCCTCGGTTTTTGGGGTAGGCTCGGGGTTCGAGCATTCTTTGGGCCAAAAATTGATCAATGCATGCCAGAGAGGTTGGGGATCATCCCAGTATGGTTCGTTTAAATTTTTCTAGCTATTTGGATGGACAAACGGGCGAAACAGCACGAACGGTGTATTTTTGGGCCAAATCGGTGTTCTATAGCACACGATTTCGGGGGTTGGCCTTGGGTCTGGGCATGGTGTGCTCCTAAAATATATCAAGACTTTCCAAGTAGGTTGGGGATCATCCTAGTGTGATCTATTTAAATTTTCGTTGCTATTTGGGTTGACAAACAGGCAAAACAACGCGAACGGGGCATTTTCTGGCCAAATTTATTGCTATAGCCTATGGTTTCGGGGGTGGTCCCGGGGTTTGGGAATGTTGAGGGCCAAAAATTGATTGGGGCATGCCAGGTAGATTGGGGATCGTCCCAGTATGGTCTATTTAAATTTTCCTAGCCATTTGGGTGGACAAACGGGCGAAACGTGCGCGAACGGGACATTTTTGGGCCAAATTGGTGTACTATAGCCCATGATTTTAGGGGTGTGCCCGGGGTCCAGGCGTTCTATGCTCCTAAAAAAGATCGGGGCATGACAGAGAGGTTGGGGATCATCCCAGTTTGGTCCGTTTAAATTTTTGTGGCCATTTGGGTGGACAAATGGGTGAAATGGCGTGAACAGGCCATTTTCGAGCTAAATCGTTGTGCTATAAGCTACGATTTTGGGGGTGGACCTGAGGTACAGGTGTATTGTGGGGAGTTTATTGATCGAGGCATGACAGGGAGGTTGGGGATCATTACCGTGTGGTCCATTTTATTTTTTGTGGCTATTTGGGTGGAAAAACGGGCAAAACGACACAAACAGGACATTTTCAAGCTAAATCGGTGTGTTATAGCCCACGGTTTTTAGGGTGGGCTCGGGTTTCGGGCATGCTGTGGACTAAAAATCGATCGAGGCATGCAAGGGAGGTTTGGGATCATCTCAGAGTGGTCTGTTTAAATTTTCATGGCCATTGGCAGACTGGCAAAATGGCGCGAACGGGGCATTTTTGGGCCAAATCGGTGTGCTATAGCCTACAATTTTGGGGATGGTCCCAGGGTTAGGGCATGCAGTGGGCCAACAATCGACTAGGGAATGCCAGGGAGGTTGGGGATCATCCCAGTATGGTTCATTTAAATATTTATGGAACTTTGGGCGGACAATGGGATGAAATGACATGAATGAGGCATTTTGGGCCAAATCGGTGTGCTATAGCCCACGGTTTTTGGGTGATCCTGGGGTTCGGGGATACTGTTGGCCAAAATTTGATTGAGGCATGCCAGGGAGGTTGTGGGTCATCCTAGTATGGTCCGTTTTAATTTTCGTGGTCATTTGGGTGGACAAACGGGTGAAACGGTGCAAACGGGGCATTTTCGGGCTAAATTGGCATGCTATAGCCCACGATTTCTGGGGTGGGCTCAAGATACGGGCATGCTGTGGATATAAAATTGACCGGGGCATGCCAGGGAGGTTGGGGATTATCTCAGTTTGGTCTATTAAATTATCTTGGCTATTTGGGTGGACAAATAGGAAAAATGACATGAACGGGGTGTTTTGG
Source organism: Capsicum baccatum var. pendulum (assembly GCA_030864225.1). Lineage (NCBI taxonomy): Eukaryota > Viridiplantae > Streptophyta > Magnoliopsida > Solanales > Solanaceae > Capsicum > Capsicum baccatum. Next base: position 235,741,488 of record CM061555.1, on the reverse strand, counting down.
GGCTAAATCGTTGTGATATAGCACACGATTTTGGGGGTGGGCCCAGGGTCCGGGTGTGCTGTCGGCCAAAAATTGAATGGGGAATGCCAAATAGGTTGGGGATCATCCCAGTATGGTCCGTTTAAATTTTTGTAGCTATTTGGGTGGACAAACGGGCGGAACGGCGGGAATGGGGCATTTTGGGGCTAAATCGGTGTATTACAACCTACAGTTTTGAGGGTGGGCCAAGGATCCGGGTGTGCTGTATGACAACAATTGACCGAGGCATGCCAGGGAGATTGGAGATCATCCTAGTGTGGTCCATTTGATCTTTCGTTGCTATTTGGGTGGAAAACAGATGAAACGGTGCAAACAAGGTATTTTTGGGCCATATAGGTGTACTATAACCTACAATTTTGGGGGTGGGCCCTGAGTTTGAGCGTTCAATCAACAAAAAGTTAATCGAAGCATGCCAGGGAGGTTGATAATCATCCCAGTATGGTTCGTTTAAATTTTTGTGGTTGTTTGGGAGAACAAACAGGCAAAACGATGCGAACAGGGTATTTTTGGGCAAAATCGATTTGCTATGGCCCATGGTTTTAGGGATGGGCCTAGGGTCCAAGCGTGTTGTGGGTCGAAAATCAACCAGGGTGTGCTAGGGAGGTTGAGGATCATCCCAGTATGGTCCATTTAAATTTTGTTACTATTTGTGTGGATAAACAGGCAAAACAGCGCGAACGAGGCATTTTCAGGTTAAATCGATGCACTATATACCACGGTTTAGGGTGGGCCCAGGGTTCGCACGTGCTGTGGGCAAAAAATCGATTGGGACATGCCAAGGAATTTAGGGATCATGTCATTGTGGTCCATTTAAACTTTTGTAGCCATTTAGGTGGATAAACGGGTGAAACAGAGTGAATGGAGCATTTTCGGGCCAAATCGATGTGCTATAGGGGCGTGCCAGGGAAGTTGCCCACGATTTTAGTGGTGGGCTCGGTGTCCGGGTGTCCTGTGAGCCTAAAATGGATTGGAGCATGCCAGGGATGTTGAGGATCATCCCAGTGTGGTCTGTTTAAATTTTAGTGTCCTTTTGGGTGGACAAACATGCAAAAAGGGACGAACGGGGCATTTTTAGGCTAAATCAGTGAGTTATAGGTCACAGTTTTAGGGGTGGGCCCAGGGTTTGGGCGTGTTGTAGACTAAAAATCAATCAGAGTATGTCAGGGAGGTTGGGGACAGTCCCATCATAGTCCGTTTAAATTATCGTGTCCATTTAGTTTGACAAAGACGAGAAACGGCGCGAACAGAGAATTTTCAGGCTAAATCATTGTGCCATAGACCATGGTTTTTTGGGGGGCCCAGGTTTCGAGAGTGCTGTGGGTTGAAAATTGACCGAGTCATGCCAGGGAGGTTAAGGATCATCCCAGTATAGTCTGCTTAAATTTTAGGGTCCATTTGGGTGGACAAACAGGAGACACGACGCAAACAGGGCATTTTTAGGCTAAATTGGTGTGCTATAGCCCATGATTTTGGTAGTGGGCTCGGGGTTTGGGCGTGTTGTGGGATAAAAATTGATCGAGACATGCAAGGAAAGTTGGGCATCATCCCAGTGTGGTTTGTTTAATTTTTTGTGGCCATTTGGGTGGACAAACGGGCGAAACGGCATGAATAGGGCATTTTTGGTTCAGATAGATGTGCTATAGACCACGATTCCAGGGGTGGGCTCGAGGTCCAAGTATGTTGTGGGACAAAAATTGATCGTTGCATGCTAGAGAGGTTGGGAATCATCCCAGTATGGTTTGTTTAAATTTTTGTGGTCATTTGGGTTGACAAACAGGCAAAATGGTGCGAATGGGGCATTTTAGGCTAAATCGTTGTGCTATAGCCCATGGTTTTTGGTGTGGGCCCGATACCCAGGTGTGTTATAGGCTAAAATTACATCGAGGCATGACAGGAAGGTTGGGGATCATACCAGTGTGGTCCGTTTAAATTTTTGTGGCTATTTGGGTGGACAAATAGGCGAAACAGTGTAAACGAAGCATTTTCGGGCTAAATCGGTGTGTTATAGCCCATGGTTTTGGGGGTGGGCCTAGGTTCTGGGCGTACTATGTGCTGAAAATTTGTCGAGGCTTGTCCAGGGAGTTTGGGGATCAACCTAGTGTGGTCCATTTAAATTTTCGTTGTAATTTGGGTGGACAAACAGGCAAAACGACTCTAATGAGGCATTTTCGAGCTAAATCGGTGTGATATAGCCCACGGTTTTGTGGGTGGGCTCGATGTCCGAACGTGTTGTGGGTCAAAAATCAACTGAGACATATCAAGGAGGTTGGGGATCTTTCCAGTATGGTCCATTTAAATTTTCATGGCCATTTGGGTAGACAAATTAGCGAAACAACGTGAACGGGGCATTATTAGGCTAAATCAGTGTGCTGTACCACACGATTTTGGGGGTAGGCCCGGGGTACGGGCGTGTTGTGGGCCAAAAACTGACCGAGGCATGCCTGGGAGGTTGAGAATCATTCCCGTATTGTCTTTTAAAATTTTCGTGGCCATTTTGGTGGACAAACGGGTAAAACAACGCGAATAGGTCATTTTTGGGCCAAATCGGTGTGCTATAGTCCACGGTTTTGGGGGTGGGCCCAGGGTTTGGGCATACTGTGGGCCAAAAATCAACCAAGGTGTGTAATGGAGGTTGGGGATCATCCCAGTATGGTCTGTTTAAATTTTCTTGGCCATTTGGGTGGACAAACGGGTGAAATAGAGTGAGTAGGGCATTTTTGGGCTAAATTGGTGTGCTATATCCCATAGTTTCAGGGGTGGGCCCGGGGTCCGGGCATGCTGTGGGCTGAAAATTAACCGGGGTGTGATAGGGAGGCTAGGCATCATTACAGTATGGTCCGTTTAAATTTTTGTGGCCATTTGTGTGGGCAAACTGGAAAAATGGGGCAAACGGGGTATTTTTATGCAAAATCGATGTGCTATAGCCCATGGTTTCAGGGGTGGGCCCAGGGTTCGGGTGTCCAGTGGGCTAATAATTGACCATAGCATATTAAGGAGGTTGGGATTGTCCCAGTGCGGTCCATTTAAATTTTTGTGGGAGTTTGGTAGGACAAAGGGGCAAAACGGCACGAACGTGGCATTTTCGAGCCAAATCGATGTGCTATAGCCCATGACTTTGGGAGTGGGCCTGGGGACCGGGCGTGCTGTAGGCTAAAAATTGACTGGGCCATGCCAGGGAAGTTGGTTATCATCCCAGTATGGTTCATTTCTATTTTTGTTGCCATTTGGGTGGGCAAACGGACGAAACAAAGCAAACGGGACATTTTCAGGCCAAACTGGTGTGATATAGCTCACGGTTTTAGGGTGGGATCGGGGTCCCAGTATGTTGTAGGCCAAAAATTGACCTAGGTGTGCCAGGGAGGTAGGGATCATCTCAGTGTGGTCGGTTTATTTTTTGTGCCATTTGGGTGTACAAACAAGAGAAACGGTACGAACGGGGCATTTTAATGCCAAATCGCTATTCTATAGCCCACGTTTTTGGGGGTGGGGCCGGGTTTTGGGCGTTCTGTGGTTAGAAAATGGATCGGAACCTGCCAGGAAGGTTGGGATCGTCCCAATATTGTCTGTTTAAATTTTTGTGGCCATTTGGGTGGACAAACCGGCAAAACAGCGCGAATGGGGCGTATTTGGGCCAAATTAGTGTTCGATAGCCCACGGTTTTAGGGGTGTGCCCTAGCTCCGGGCGTGCTGTGGGCCAAAAATTGCTCGAGGCATGCTAGAGAGGTGCGAGATCCTCTCAGTATGGTCCTTTAAAATTTTTGGGGCTATTTGGGGTGGACAAATGGGCGACATGGCAGGAATGGGACATTTTTGGGCCAAATTTGTGTGTTATTGCCCACGGTTTTGATGGTGGACCTGGGGTTCAGGCGTGCTGTGGGCCAAAAATCGACTGTGGTGTGCTAGGGAAATTACGGATCATCCTAGTATGGTCCGTTTAAATTTGTGTGGCAATTTGAGTGGAAAAATGGACGAAACGACGCGAATGGGACATTTTTGGACCAAATTGGTGTGCTATAGCCCACGATTTCTGGGGTGGGCTCGGGGTCTGAGCATGCTGTGGGTTGAATATTAATCAGGGCATGCCAGGGAGATTGGGGATCATCCCAGTAGGGTTTGTTTAAATTTTCGTGGCCATTTTGGTTGACAAAAGGGAAAAATGGTGTGAATATGGTGTTTTTGGGCTAAATCGGTGTGCTATAGCCCACGGTTTTGGGGGTGGGCCCTAGGTACAGGTGTGCTGTGGGAAATAAATTGGTTGGGTCGTGCCTGGGAGGTTGGGGATCATCCCTGTATGGTTCGTTTAAATTTTCATAGCCTTTTGGGCGAACAAACGGGCGAAACGGTGTGAACAGGTCATTTTCAGGCCAAATCGGTGTTCTATAACCACGGTTTTGGGGGTGGGCCCAGGGTTCGGGCGTACTATTGGCCAAAAATTTATTGAGGCATGTCAGGAGGTTGGGGATTATCCAAATGTGATCCTTTTAAATTTTTGTGCCTATTTGAGTAGACAGGCGGGCGAAACGGCGCGAACGGGGAGTTTTGGGGCCAAATTAGTGTGCTATTACCCACGGTTTTTGGGGTGAGCCCATGATCCTGGCATGCTATTGGCCAAAAATCGACTGGGACATGCCAGGGAGGTTGGGAATCATCCCAGTATAGTCCGTTTAAATTTTTGTGGCCATTTAGGTGGAGAAACGGGTGAAACGTCCTGAACGGGGCATTTTCTTGCTAAATATGTGTGCTATAGACCATGGTTTTGGGGGTGGGCCTGGAGTTTGGGTGTACTATTGGATGAAAATCAATCGGGGAGTGCCAGGGAAGTAGGGGATCATCTTAGTGTGGTTATTTTAAATTTTTTAGGCCAATTGGGTGGATAATCGGGCGAAACGGCTCGAATGGGGCATTTTCAGACCAAATTGGTGTGCTATGGCTCATAGTTTTAGGGGTGGGCCCGGGGTCCGACCGTGCAATGGGCAAAAAATCATTTGGGGCGTTCCTGATAGGTTTGGGATCATCCCAGTGTAATCCATTTAAATTTTTTTGTCCATTTGGGTGGACAAACAGGAGAAACAGCACGAATGGGGCATTTTCAGGCCAAATCGATTTGCTATAGCCTACGGTTTCGAGGGTCGGCCCAGGGTCCAGGTGTGTTGAAGGCTAAAAATTGACCGAGGTATGCCAGGGAGGTTGGGGATCATCCTAATTTGGTCTGTTTGAATTTTGGTGTCCACTTGGGTGGGCAAATGGGCAAAACGATGCCAACGGGGCATTGTCAGGCCAAATCAATGTACTATAGCCCACGATTTCAGGGGTGGGCCAGGGGTCCAACCATTTTGTGGGAAAACAATAGGGCAAAGCATGACAGGAAGGTTGGGGATGATCCCAGTATGGTTCGTTAATATTTTTGTGGCCATTTGGATGGATAAACGGGCGAAACGGAGCAAATAAGGCATTTTCAGGCCAACTTGGTATGCTATAGCCCACAGTTTTGGGGTGGGCTAGGGGTTCGGGCATGTTCTGGTTGTAAAATCAACTGGGGATCGCCAGGAAAGTTGGTGATCATCCTGGTGTGGTCTGTTTAAATTTTCGTGTATATTTAGGTGGAAACACTGGCAAAATGGTGCGAACGGGGCATTTTTAGGCCAAAATGGTGTGCTATAGCCCACGGTTTTGGGGGTGGGCCTAGGGTCTGGGTGTGTAGTGGGCAAAAAATTGACTGAGCCATGCTAGAGAGGTTAAAGATCATCACCATGTAGTCCTTTTAAATTTTTATGGCACTTTGGGAGGACAAAGGGGTGAAAAGGTGCGAACGGGACATTTTTGGGTCAAAACGGTGTGCTATAGCCCATGGTTTTTTGGGTGGCCCCAGGATTCGGGCGTGTTGTAGACCGACAATAGATCAAAGCATGACAAGGAAGTTTAGGATTATCCCAGTGTGGTTCTTTTAAATTTTCATAGCCATTTGGGTGGACAAACGGCCAAAACAGTGCGAATGGGGCATTTTCGGGACAAATTGGTGTGCTATAGCCCACAGTTTCTGGGGTGGGCCCAGGATCTGGGCGTGCTGTCAACTAAAAATCAATTGAGGTGTGTCAGGGAGGTTGGGGATCATTCCAGTATGTTCCGTTTAAATTTTTGTGGCCATTTAGGTGGACAAACGAGAGAAACGGCATGAACGGGGTATTTTTTGGCCAAATCGGTGTGCTATAGCCCACAGTTTTGGGGGTGGACCTGGGGTTTGGGTATTTTATTGGCCGAAAATCAACCGGGGCATGATAGGGAGGTTAGGGATGGTCCTAGTGTGGTCCTTCTAAATTTTCGTGGCCGTTTAGGTGGACTAACGGGTGAAACGGCACAAACGTGGCATTTTCGGGCCAAATCAGTGTGCCATAGCCGATGGTTTTAGGAGTGGGCTCGGAGTCCGGGCATGCTGTGTTTTGAATATCAATCGATCCATGCCAGAGAGGTTGGGGATCATCCCGTTATAGTTTGTTTAAATTTTGGTGGCCATTTGGGTGAAAAAAACTAGAAAAACTGCGCGAATGGGGCATTTTTGGGCCAAAACTGTGTGCTATAGCCCACGGTTTTGGGGCGTGCCAGGGAGGTTGGAGATAATCACATTGTGGTCCGTTTAAATTTTTGTGGAACTTTCAGAGGATAAAGGGGTGAAACGGCATGAACGAGGCATTTTCGGACCAAATCGGCATGCTATAGCCCATGGTTTCTGGGGTGGTCCTGGGGTTCGGCGTGCTGTGGGCTAAATATCAATCGAGGCATGCTACGGAGGTTATAGATCATCCCAGTTTATTTTGTTTAAATTTTCATCGCCATTTGGGTAGACAAACGGGCAAAATGGCGCAAACAGGGCATTTTTGGATCAAATTGGTGTGCTATAGCCCACGGTTTCTGGGGTAGGCCCAGGATCCGGGCGTGCTGTGGGCCAAAAATTGATCGGGGCATGCCAAGGAGGTTGGGAATCATCTTAGTGTGGTCCATTTAAATATTTTCCGCCATTTAGATGGGCAAATGGGCAAAACGGCGCAAACGAGGCATTTTCTGGCTTAATCAGTGTGCTATAGCCCACGGTTTTGGAGGCAGGCCTGGGGTCTTGGCGTTCTATTAGATGAAAATGGATTGGGGCATGACAGGGAGATTGGGGATCGTCTCAGTATGGCCCGTTTAAATTTTTGTGGCCATTTGGGTGGAAAAACAAGCGAAATTACACAAATGGGGCATTTTCGAACTAAATCGGTATGCTATAGCCCACCGTTTCGGGGGTGGGCCCGGGGTCCGAGCGTACTGTAGGCCAAAAATCGACCGGTGCATACTAGAGAGGTTGGGGTTCATCACAGTATGGCCTGTTTAAATTTTCTTGGCCATTTGGTTGGACAAACGGGCAAAACGGTACGAATGGGGCATTTTTGGGCCTAATCGGTGTGCTATAGCCCAAGTTTTTAGGGGTGGACTCGGGGGTCCGGGCGTGCTGTTGGACAAAAATCGATCGAAGCATGCCATATAGATTGGGGATCATCTCAGTGTGGTCTGATTAATTTTTTTAGCCATTTGGGTGGACAAACGGATGTACAAAGCGAACGGGGAATTTTCGGGCCAAATCAATTTGCCCCCATGGTTTTGAGGGTGGGCCTGGGGTCCGAGCTTGCTGTATGCCAAAAATCGATCGGGGAATGCCAGGGGGGTTGGGGATCGTCCCAATATGGTCTGTTATAATTTTCGTGGCCATTTTGGTGGATAAATCAGAGAAACGACGCGAACGGGGTATTTTCTGAGTGGGCCAGGGGTCCGAGCCTTTTGTGGGCCAAAAATCAACCAAAGCATGCCAGGGAGGTTGGGGATCATCCCAATGTAATCGGTTTAAATTTTTGTGTCCATTTGGGTGGACAAACGGACAAAATAGCGTGGCATTTTAAGGCCAAATTGGTGAGCTATAGCTGATGATTTCGGGGATGGGCCCGAGGTCCGATCGTGCTGTGGGCCAAAAATTGATCGAGGAATGTCAGGGAGGTTGGGGATTATTCTAGTATGTTTCGTTCAAAATTTTACGGCTATTTGAGTGGACAAATAGGCAGAACGGCGCAAACAAGGAATTTTTGGGCCAAATCGGTGTGCTATAGCCCAAGGTTTCGGGCTGGGATCGGGATCCGGGCATGCTGTAGGCCAAAAATCAATCAGGGCGTGCCAGTGAGGTTAAGGATCATCCCATTGTGGTTCATTTAAATTTTAATGGCTATTTGGGTGGATAAACGGGCGAAAGGCACGGACGGGGCATTTTGGGCAAAATCGATATGCTATAACCTACGATTTTAGGGGTGGGCCAGGGGTACAGGCGTGCTGTAGGCCAAAAATCGGGGGAGGCATGCCAAGGAGGTTAGGGAATGTCCCAGTGTGGTCCGTTTATATCTTTGTGGCCATTTGGGTGGACAAACTGGCGAAACGGCGCGAATGGGTTATTTTCGGGCCAAATCGGTGTGCTATAGCCTACGGTTTTGGGGATGGGCCCGGGTCCGAGCGTGCTGTGGGCCAAAAATTAATTCGACCATTCCAGGGAGGTTAGGGATCAATCTAGTGTGATCTGTTTAAATGTTCGTGGCTATTTGGGTAGACAAACATGCAAAACGATGCGAACGGGGCATTTTTTGGCCAAATCAATGTGCTATAGCCCATGATTTTGGGGGTGGGCCGGGGTTTGAGTGTGTTGTAGGCCAAAAACCTATCGAGGTATGCCAGGGAGGTTGGGTATCATTCCATTGTGATCCGTTTAAATTTTCGTGGCCATTTGGGTGGACAAATGGGCGAAACGACGCGAACGGGGCATTTTCGAGCCAAATCGATATGCTACAGCCTACGGCTTTAGGGCTGGGCCTGAGGTACAAGCATTCTGTGGGCCAAAAATCGACTGTGGCATGCCAGGGAGGTTGGGGTTCATCCCAGTGTGTTCTATTTAAATTTGCGTTGCCATTTGGGTGGACAAACAGGAGAAACGACACGAATGGGGCATTTTCTGGCCAAATCGTTGTGCTATTTCCCATGGTTTTGAGGGTGGGCCCGGGTGTTTTTTGGGCCAAAATTGATTGGGGCATGCCAGGGAGGTTAGGGATCGTCCTAGTGTGGTCTGTTTAAATTTTTGTGGCTATTTGGGTGGACAAACGGGCAAAACGACGTGAACGGGGCATTTTTGGGCCAAATCGGTGTGCTATATCCCACGGTTTTGGGGGTGGGCCCAGGGTTCGGGCATGTTGTAGGTCAAAAATTAATCAAGGCATGTCAGGGAGATTGGGGATCATTCTAGTATGGTCCGTTTAAATTTTGGTGGCCATTTGAGTGGAAAATAGACAAAACAGTGTGAACAGGACATTTTCGAGCCAAATCGGTGTGCTATAGACAATGATTTTGGGTTTGGGCCCTGGGTTTGAGCATCCTATAGGACAAAATTTACGGGGACATGCTAGGGAGGTTGGGGATCATCTCAGTGTGGTCTGTTTAAATTTTTGTGGCCATTTGGGTGGACAAACAGGTGAAATGGCACGAACGAGGCATTTTTGGGCCAAATCGGTGTGCTATAGCCCACGGTTTCGGGGGTGGGTTTGGGTTCCGGGAGTTCTGTGGGCTGAAAATTGACAAGGATGTGCCAGGGAGAATGGAGATGTTCCCAGTGTGGTCTATTTAAATTTTTGTGGGAGATGCTAGCAATTGAGCAGAACTAGACTTGGGAGTTGGTGAATCTACTGGATTGAAAGGAACCCATTAGACTCAAATGGGAGTTCAAAGTCAAGCATCATGCAGATAGGAACCTACGGAGATACAAAGCTAGGCTCATGGCTAAGGTATATGGACAACATCAAGATATTGATTACGATAAAAGTTTTTCACTTGTTGCTCATTTGAAACGGTTAGAATACTCTTATATTTGGCCGCTAAATTGAGTTGGCCTGTTTATCAATTTGATGTTAAATCTACATTCTTAAATAGGGATTTGGACATGGAATTTTATGTTTACTAACCTGAGGATTTTTTTATTAGTGGCAATAAGAGCAAAGTTAACAAACTCAAGAAGGCACTTTACGGGCTAACATAAGGGTCGAGGGCATGGTACAATAAAATTGACTCGTACTTTCTGACGTATGGATTTGAAAGGAGTGAGAATGGGCCTACATTGTATGTGATAGCCTAAAGGACCATCAAACACAAAATGGACACTAAAGGAACAAAAATCAGCAAGTTCACAAAGAGAAAACAACACACTAGAAGGTGATGAAGAAGAAGAAGAATTGCATGAAATTAAAGATAGATAGAGAGACCCTCACTTCCACCAATGAATAGCACTAGAAGGTGTATCAAACCTTCAAACACACATCACCAATGTAAGATCAAACCACTCTCTTAGGTGACCTAAATGAAACACTCTTCCTCAAGCACACCTTTCTTGCCAAATTTCCCAATACAAGTGAAACCCTAACTTCAAATATATTCAAGGAACCAATTTAGGGTTTGATAGCTAAAACTACAAGACTAAAGCTATAATCTAAGAATAATATCCAGCTTCATCAAAGTATAATGAAAAATAAGCCTAAGGAGTCTATTTATACTTATTACATTAAAGACCAAAATACCCTTAATGAGAAAGGGCTCCTATGGAGTGTAGAGAAAAAGCATAAAAAGACCATTACACCTTAATGAATGGGTGATCATGTAGTTTTTTTATGTGGTCTTATTCACACTTCACCATAGGACTTTCCTTGAGTCTTTTTGGTCTTCACAATTATTCTTCAACACTTGGACCTCTCGGGCATCTCATCAAGGCAAGCTTCCAATCAACCTTCCATACACGGGATTGTTCTATTGTGGGCTTAAAATGGGTCCCCCATGCGTGCTCCTGTGCCCTCAATGTGATACAATTGGGTTCCTCTATGTTGGCCTCGCAGGATGTCTTCAAAAGCTAAGGTGGTCATTTGACTTGTATCATCCTCCCCTTCTTGAAAAGGATTTGACCTCGAATCCAAATCTAGCAAAACCAAAGAGAGGACATACAAATACAAAGTCCTCATGGCATGAGGGTTAGGGTTAGCACAACAAATCATCTCAAAATGCCAAGTTTGCATATATTTGCAATATAACCAATAATCCTTTAAATTAAATATTAAAACTTCAATGAAAGATGCACAAAGGATTTGGTTATGGAATTAGCCAAATCTGATACTTTGCTTGTCATGTAGACCAAGCAACAAGTTGGCTGCATCAACATCATCAATTCTATATTTGGCATCGGGGTCAAACGGGAAGAGTGGCCATAGACACAGGTCTAGAAAACACTCCCACTTCCTATAGGCTTCACTCAAACTACACGACATACTCTCTACAATGTCATACATGTCATCAAAAGCAAGTAGAGAGTAAAGAAAGGTATCACTAAAGTCAAATTCTACTAAGGTATCTTCATGTGTGTACTCACCACTAGTTTCACATCATCTCCATAAGTACTCTCAACAATAAGATCACACGTATTAGAACAAGAAGTAATTTCAAAGCAATGGACACCTTCCCTCTCTATAGAAGTACCCTCAAGTATCACTACAAGAAATCTGTTTTTTAGTGGAGAAAAAAGTCACCACTAAATAACAAAATGTCGCCACTAAATATCTTTGTCAGGGACAACTATGGCGTTGGTAGTACTTTTGAAACTAAAAGTTATTTGCGATGATAAATCTAGGTCGCCACAATAAAAAGGTAATTGTGACGAGTTTTATCGCCACAAAAGGTAGATAATTTCGCTGCAAAGTGTATTTTGACAAAACACATATGGGTTAGGTCACCACTGATATAGTAGCGTTAGCAGCGACTTTGCCGCTGCAAAATCATCATCATTTGTGACGACTTATTTTTTGCCACAAAAACTATGCTATTAGCTGTGACGACTTATGGATTGCCACAAAAACACCATTATCTGTGACGACTTATTTCTCGCCACAAAAACCTTCCTATTATCTGTGACGACTTAAGTGTTGTCACGAAATCACTATCATCTGTGACAATTGTTTCCTAGACATAAAAACCTTTATATTAGTAGCAACCTTTATCGCCGCAAAATTAGTATCACTAGTGACCACACATTTATATTAGTAGCAATCAATGTCGCGCCTATACCTTTAAATATTAGTGGCGACTCTTATATCTTGTTGCTAAAAATAAACTTATAATAGCAAAATCCATTGCCTCATATCTACTTAATCATTAGTGGCAAGTCTCAATTTGCCACTAGATTAAATTTTGTGCTCAAATAAAAATACTGTTTTCATCAACCAAAGAATTGAATTTATTCAGTACCTATATTAGACAAAATTGACAACAAATTTAAGAACTACATATAATATTAGCGATTAAAAGCATCCCATAGTATTTAACAAAATCATTCTCCCACCAACTATTACAAGTACGTCACTTACTAAGAAGTCAACAATACATACATTAATAATATAATGATATATAGTACTTCAGTTTTACCATATTCATACATATGATCAAAAATCAAACATGCATTCTACGTGTTCATGCTCCTCCTTGGTCAACCCATTGTTTAAGAACGCCCCTGCCATTAAAACACACCAAGTCACTTTATGATTGTAGAAAAAAAAGTGCATATGTATACTGAATGAACTAAAAGGCAGTGGTGAAGATTTCTTTAATGAGGTGACAAGTTCACCCTTAAATGATTAATTCGAACTTCACCCCTTAAAAGGTTTAAAGTGTACGTAAATCTTGTCCTACCTTGTAGAGGTAGAGATGTTGTTTCTGAATCTACTATATATATACATATATTATAGTTTTGACCATGTATAAATAATGTATTTTTTGCCGAGGGAGATTCGGGTGAACCCCCTTGTCCCTCCTAGCTCAACCCCTGCTCTATAGCCTATGTTAATTTGCTATCAAAGCTCAAAGCCTCAAACTAACCATATGTAAAGTGAGAATAACGTAAAGGTTGTGAAAACTGGTCCCATTGTGTAGAGATAAGAACAACATTCATTCAAATATATGTCAATTTCCAATGTAATATCTCAATAGATTGTAAATATTTTATATCAAAAAATGATCCTTCCAAATTCAAACAAACCTGCTGCAATCAGTCAGTACATTCCAACTTTTGAAGATATAGTAGCAAGAAAAGGTGGTCACCCCTGAATGTGACCCAAGAAAAGGTGGTCAATGCATTGAAGCCAGCGGCCAGCGGCTAGAGACCAGGAAAATGTATCCCAGGAAAACATCAATCAGAGGAAGTTACACTGACAAACAATCATTCTTTGTTTTCTTTCTTTGGTAATATTTCCAGAATTTCATCCATTGTCCTTATCCTTTTTTCACATTTTCATTTGAAAATAATTAATTTGTATTTGTGACTTGCAGATAAAATAAAGTCAAAGTGCTTATGGTTCTTTTCTGGACAATGAGTTGGACAAGAAAGTACCTGTTGCATTCCAGCCATGAGAGCAGCCATTTTTTCTTGAAACATTTTTTCTACTTCTCCTTTCATGTGTTCATGATCCTCTTCCAGTTTCTTTTGCAAATCCTAATCCATATCTCTTTTCAAATAGGCAGCCATTTGTTCACGCTCTTCTTGCAACTTTCTTTCCATGTCAAGTTGTATCTCTTGACGCATACTTTCTACTGATGAAGACACGCTAGCCTCTATGTTTGCCTGTTGTGTTTGATTCTTTTTAGTAGGCTTCTTACCATATCCTTTTCCCTGAACATATCCCGATTTCTCACCAAGAACCAAAGTTAAAATCTCATCTCTGATCATGCGAAGCTCAATCTCTTCGGACTTTTGTTCAACAACAAGTTGCTGGAGTTGTCCCTATAATAATACATAACCATTTACAACCATTGGTTAATATATTGTGAGTAACTTATAGTACATCAAGAAGGTAATATGACAGTGATTTTAGAAACTTACATGAATTTGTTCAGATTGTGGATCCAGCCATACACTTTCTCCATTAACATTCTTACGTGTGTGTTAGATCTCCTAGATTTTATCTGGTGTCTCTTTTTCTCCTATTAGAGGATTTCTCTACAATATCAAAAGGAAAAATATCTTTATATAACCATAAGATTATATAGAATGATATAAATAAGTATATGTAATAATAAGGGAACAAATATGATGTATCTTAACCATAGATTCCTCTACTTCTGCAAATGATCTTGTACCACAACAATGTTTAGTTATTTTTTTGTCACTATTTTTTTTTCTCTCGCTGACAACCTGCACTTAAGTGAACAGATTAGGAAATCTCGAATCAATCATACACGTCATGATCCTAATACAAAATAACTTCCATTTCCAACAAAGTAGACTTCTATTTCCAACAAACCAGAATTCCACAATCCACATTTCAAAGCAAATGTGCAGAGAGAAGTCAGGCTATAAGATAGCAACATCAAGTTGCAGGTTCACCATTCTACATTTGAAATACGCTAGTCTAAGAAACTGCAACAGAGGTGCTATTACTTGGCTTGCCGATGACCAAAAATACTTGATATGATAAGAAAAACATCCAGGTCTGGGGTGTATGGCAGTTATATTTAAAGGTACAGAAATATATTTTCTCAAAACAAATTTCAATTATGTGTTCGTTACCTTGAATTTATCACTGCCAAAATGTTCCACTAGGTGCTTCCAGTCATCCAACTCAACATCCTCTGGACGATGCAACAATCTATATTTATCATTGTTATAGCTTGAGTAGATAACATGTAATCGAGCTTTCCATGATCTAAAAAGTTTTTGCATAGTGCTTATCATAAAACCTTACAACTTATGCTCTGACAGCGCATTTCAAACTTTAAATTTATCCCGCACAATTGTTAAACAAACAGAAACTGAGAAATACTGTTTGGTCTTAAAAAATAATATTAAAATACTTTTGGTCTGCAAGATTCACATCCAAGAACACAACCTGAGAAGTCAACTTCCAAGAACACAACCTGAGAACTCAACATGTCATGGTTGTAAACAAATAAGGTTTGCAAATGCTATACCAGGTCACCCCCACAAGATACGGGTAAGATTTCTCCACACAGTAATATAGATTGCCTGAAAAGAAGCATTCATCATCACAACCCATTTTTTGGCGATTTGTGAAGATCCCGTCACTTGTTATCCTTATTGATAACTAAACAGAGATTTTATCCAGAAAAAATATTTTCAATAATACAAAGACACGTTAACTAGTCAATCAAACACACAACACAGTTTACTAAAGCTCACAGATGATGCAAGTTGCTTTCCACAGAGAATGTGATACAGTAATAGCTAAGTAAGATGCTTTCCAAGTTCAGATTTGGCTTTTTTATGAACATAAAAGAGAAAGAAACTAACATGTCATGGCTGCAGAAAAAGTATCTTCAATAATACAAAGACACCATAACTAGTCAACCAAACACATAACACTATTTATTAAAGCTCACAGAACATGCAAGATGCTTTCCATAGAGAATATGATACAGTAATAGCCAAACAAGCGAATGAAACCAATACAATACTAAGAGTCATTACCTTGACCCTATACCACATTGCTTCTCCATGTTTTAGAACTATGTTCTGCCAGCTTCCATCTTTAAATGAGACAGTGGTTCTCATGATCCAACCACAGTAATTGACAATGTCTCTAGCTCCAAAACCCACAACTCTATCAATGTTATCTAGAATCATTATTTTAATTTTTCCTCCATGTTTAAACTTAAAATCCACGGTTTTTTATTTGTATTTCCCTCTTCCTTTCTTTTTATTGATGTGGAAAACTGCAAACCAAAAAAGTATATTATTATAAAATAAAACATATATTTAGATCGATCCAACAAAGTGAAATAACCTGCATCAGTTTCAGCCTCTACACTAAGGTGTACACTTTCATCTAGATCTCTTGATGATTGTGTCTCTGGTGATGTCCTTTGAATAAGTCCTCTTTGCATTTGCTGTGTTTGCAGAGGTCCTTCGCTTGAATTAAATGATTGTCCTGCCTCTAAATAAGTCCCAACAACTTCTATTGGTTGTATTTGTGGTTGAGATGTTGTATCAGAACTTAAACGTTCTCAAACACTGCCACGGCCGCATCCACGTCCCACACCTCCTCTTTCACTTCTACCTCATCCTGTTCTTCTCATTTTCTGTAATATTAGGTTAAAAAGGAGATGTGTATCAGAACCACAAACTAAATATCCCAAAATATATATCTACTACCGAGGAAATTATCAATTTATAAAATAAAATTTTAAATCAAACAATTTAAAAATATCAAATGGTTTATGGAACTTTATAAATTTATTGATTCTACTTAAAAACACTAATTTCATTGATAAAGAAAAGTTGCAAGCATAATAATACCAAATACAAGATAGCATAATAAGAACACAAAATACAAGATGTCGTTCTATTTAGAACACAAAACACAAGATGCTAGCCTAATATAATAACTTCGCAAAACAAGATGTCAGCCTAATAAGAGCACAAAATACAAAGAACTTCTCATCCATCTTTTCTTCCCAATCTTCAGCAGGACATATCACTGTATTCTCCATCAGTAGCATCAATTAACTATTCTTCACTTTCTTCATTAGCTGATACGTCCATATAATTGTCATTAGTTAAATCATCTTCCTCATTTTCTTGATCATTGGTTCATAAAACAAATTCTGGTTCGACATCATCCCGGTGTAAAGGCGCCTCAACATCGGTTTCATGATTATTGGCACACCAAATATCTTCAACTTCATCTTGCAGGTAAACATCTTCATTCAATGAAGTGTCTCGTTCAACTTTAGGCACATTAAAAAGATCGCGAGGATTAGTCTTTACAATAATAAGCCAATCTTTATCGACCATTTCATTCAAATAAAAGACTTGTTCACACTGAGATGCCAACACAAATGGCTCATTTGTATTCAAGACACAATGAGTATTCACACTTGTAAAGCCATATTTGTCAATCTTATATCCTCTTCTGAGGTGAGCCACATCCCACCAATGACACTTGAACAGATGAACTTTTCTATTTCCTGCACAACGTAACTCATAAATACCTTGTAATACACCATAATACTCCTTATTAGGGTCTGAAACATCTCCCCTTACAAGAACTCCGTTGTTCTGTGTTTTTCTCACAAGATCTTTTGTTTAAAATCTAAATCCATTGATCATACATGATTATCGATGTATCAATGGTTCTAGACCAACAGATAAGCTTTTGAGCTCATCATTTGCGCGTCCTTGGGAAAATAGTACAATTATCTACAGAAACAAACAATACTATTATCACTAATATAAGAAAATTGAATATATGCTAATATTTATTATGTCATTTACTTAGACACCTACGCGTGCACGAAACGAATCAATAAATCCATTGTCATTCACCCTATGAGCACGTGTTGAACCTTCTACTTCAATCTGTCTCATGTATTCCCTACAGTTTGCATTAGTTGAGATTAACTAAATTATATTAATGTCAAATTATATTATAATTAAAAAGATACTTACTCCCTGTATTGTGAAATCTCATCAAAATTTTGAAGCATATAAATACATGCTTGATTGAACTCATCATGAGGTAGACTATTTCCTCCATCTGAAGCCCCTTTTGTTTGCCCACTATATTTAAAAATAGACATCTCACCATTTGACACAGATTCATCGTCATTTCGAGTTGATTTATTAAACTTAGTTGAGATGTTCTTTAAATATCATGAATAGAACGTAAGGCTTTCCTCTGCCAAATGCCCTTCGGCAATTGAACCTTCTAGATGACCTTTGTTGCAATTATATTCTTCAAGCTCTCACAAATACCTATAAAGAATTATCATTTAAATAATTATAGAATATTACATTTTAAATAAATTGACATTTAATTTTAGAATGAGACAATAACTCTCAAAAGGGTACGTGTTTCTATATTGAACGGGTCCACCAAGTTTTGCCTCTCTTGCCAAGTGAATTGGCAAATGAATCATGACATTAAAGAACGCTGGAGGAAAAACCATTTCAAGTTTGCACAATATGATAGGAACTTCAGACTCTAGGATATCAAGATCCTCAATTCTTAGGCATTTAGAGTATAGATTCTTGAAAAACTTGCCTAATGCTATAATTGGTTTACAAACTTCCTTAGGCAATAAACCATGTATAGCTACTGGTAAAATATCTTGCAATAACACATGATGATCATGACACTTCAATCCATGTATCTTTTTCTCACGCACGTTAAGACACCTAGAAATATTTGATGAAAAGGCATCGGGAACCTTCAAATTAGCTAAGAAATCGTATAACTTGAACTTCTCTTTAGGAGACAAAGCATAGCATGCAACCGGTAACAAAATATTATCTCCATCCTCAATTGGATACAAACTTTGCCTAATTCCAAGGTCCGTCAAATTATATCTACTTTTCAATGTGTCTTTTGTCTTTCCAAACATACTCATCATAGTTGATAAAAAACTTTCAGACACATTTCTTTCTATGTGCATTGGATCAAGGTTATGTCATAATTCAAAGCCATCCCAATAAGGCAATTTAAAAAAGATACTCTTCTTCCTCCAATTATAAGCATCATTGGATATATTACTCTTTCTCTATTGGCCTTTACCAAAAGTCACATTGCCCAAAGCTTGTAATTGCTCAAGTGCTTCAACACCTGTTAAAGGAATAGGTGTAGCCCTCATTTCCACTTTTCCATCAAATAAAACTCGATTTCTATGCCATGGATGGTTCATCGGAAGAAATGATGATGACCCAAATAACACAACTTACTACGTAAAGAAATTGAATGTTTATCTTTGTGGAAACAAGGGAATGCAAGTTTTCCTTTGGTTGACCATCCTGAAAAGTTACTATATGCAGGGAAGTCATTAATTATCCACAGGAGAGCAACACACAGGAGAAAATTGGATTTTGAGTGTGCATCATAAGTCTCCACCCCGTTCCATAATTCATTCAACTCTTCAATCATTGATTGTAAGTATACATCAATATCATTGCCTAGACACTTAGTGTCACGATCCGAACTGGGGCCCTGGCTGTGACGAGCATTCCCAAATCCAAAGGCCCAGAACGCCCTCTGTCTATCTGGTAATAATGCACATAATTCATATGATCAAAGTAATATGGAATAGACACAATAATACGGAAACATGGTCAACAATTTAAAAAATTTAAAGTCATGAAAATATGCCCAACAATATTTAATAAACATTTACAACAGTCTGCGAAATCTCTACTAAAATACTATCTGAATAACTGGGACAAGGCCCCCAACAAACCAAAAGCCATACTGAAATAAATACCTAAATGACTAGGACTTTAGAAGCAAAGAAGGCTCACCAACTAAACTCTGAGACAACCCTGTCTGTACACTCTATTGAGGATCTGGACCCTATATTCCGCCTCAGTATCTGGGAGGAAGGGGGGTCAGCACAATTGTACTGGCACGCAAAGCATTCCAAAATAGAGTGATTGAACATATATATATATATATATATAAAATACGTGAGTGCAAATGTTCATCAAATATTATGCATAAAATAGTTTCTGAAAAACACATGGGCACCTTCTGAAAACATGTAACCTGTCTGTAAATCTCAAACTCTGATATGTGTATTACTTCTGAGTTAGGTGGTATCCCCTACAAGTCTGATTATCCACGGGCGATATGGAATCCGCCATTGACTCAACGGGGAAGCCTCCAACCCGAGTATGCCGCAAGGGTTGGAGTTCCTGAATCTGATATACCATACGATACTTAAGTCAGCATATAATAATATACCCAGGTTGGAAAACCATGGTTTTAGGAAATGAGTTGCTTGAACTCAAGCCCTCTTCAGGGAACCACCTAACATCTCTATATGCCCATTTTTAACCTTTTCTGTACAGGCAACATTCAGAATGTCTAAAATCATGATAGTCTGAAATGTCTATTAGTCTGAGTCTGATATGGCATTGGTCTGAATTGGTATCGTCATACCAAGACTTGCAAGTAATAATTTCTGATCCATAATACATTAAGCTAAATATTTCTTTTAAAGTATAATTTAGACTACCAAAAACATGCAACTGATATTGAAGATTTCGTGTTTTGAAACTCAAGTCAAAATCATGCAAAAACTTCATCAACATATGGTGGTCTAGTGCCTTTGGCAAATCCATGCACTCTTTCATTACATGCATTATGAACATTAAACATTCATGCTAGATTACCTCTTTAGTGATTTAAAACCACCTTTAAATCATAACAAGAGTTCAATCATTTCATATAGTGCTTTTAAGGGATGCATTGCAAAACAATTCATATGCTATGAGAAATCTGAAAAAATTTCACTAAAGAGAGAAGTCACCGAAAATCATGCTCTCAACAAGAATTCATTCTTAAATACATGGTTTCATACATTCAGATTCTTAAATCACTTTGGGGAAGGTCAAAAAACCAAAACAATAATGTTAAAACATTTAATACATGAATATATACATAGATTCAAAAACCCCCATTCTAAAACATGATTTTTCTATGTCCATGAGAATTTAGAAAAACCCCGCGTACCTCTATTTCGGAAAATAATGGGTGCTTCTTAAAGCCTATGGATTGGGGATTCCAAATCTCTAATCAATTTTGAAAACCCACGGTTAAATCTTGATTTATTTGGGTTTTTAGTTTGAAACCCTTAAAAGTGTTCTTGAGAATTTTTAGATGAATGTGGATGTGTTTTTGAGAATTATGGACTGAATTTCGTGTTTATGGCTGAATAAGGGTGGGAAAAGGATCATTTTGCCCCAAAAATGGAGTGTTTAAGTCAATTGAAACTATAAGATATGCACCGCATATGATATCGCATATATTTGCATAGGCGCCGTATATGATATCGCCTATATTTACATAGGCTCCGCATATGATATCGCCTATATTTACATAGGCGCCGCATATGCTATCGCATATGCTTTCCAGTGGCCATGTGCAACTGGTTAGGCAATGCATACTACTTTGAAAGGCCATAACTTCTTGCTCGGGTGTCAAATTTTGGCAAAATTGGTATCATTGGAAAGTTAACCCAAAGACCTATTATTTGACACATAGAAGGCTCTCTAATTCGACATATACAGAGAGTTATGGTCGATGGAAGCTGACACAAATTACAACGTTCTCTCAAACTTAATCGATCGAAATAGTTTCAACTCGTCCTTGAGTTGAAGGACCTCTATGATCTAAATTCATGCTCAAATGGATTCACATACTACATAAACATACCAAATTGGCATAGGATTTAAGGCTCTGGGATTATCAACGCATCAGAGTCATGGTTTTTATTCTAGCCCGAAATGCAGGGTGTTACATTATCTCCCCCTTGGGATCATTCGTCCCCGAATGATGGCTAGAATGTCAAAGTATTAAGGGTATGGGATAATGCAGACATTATATGTTCCCTAAGAAAGAATACATTGATCGGAAACATGACTATAAGATTGGAACTACTGATGTTTTAAAATGCTTATGCCAGGCATGCATATCTGAGGCATGGAATACACAACTGAAGCTACTCATAGGCTGAATTCTCATAATGAATCATGCATATATGATACATGGATCTATGACCGAGTTGTTCTCATGAATGCAGGACTGAATACACTGATAAGCTGAACTTTTCTATTGAACATGTATTTCTAATGCATGCATATCTGACTGAACTAACGTATGAATGTATGGCTAAATACGCAATAATAACTGATGTGAAGCGTGTAGTAAGAATCTATGGATGCAACTGAATGGGGTATCTCCCCCTTGGTACCCTATGTCCCTCAATGAATGCTCAATTCACTAAGATACTCGAAAAACTGAGGCGATGCACAGGGCACCTACGAATTGAATCATAACTGAACACCTGAAATCTGAATTTAATACATGATGCATAAAATGGGCTATACTTGTAACTACTGGTATACTCTATCTTGGAATAGTAGCATGTCTAAGATTTCGAGTAGCATGAATATGTGCAAAGACGAGAAAACAAGTCATGCGAATCTAACTGCTACACTGACTTATTGGCCATATAGACTGAATTATACTACATCCTCATACTTAACTGGAGTATCTCTTCATCACAATTCTGTAAAGAAATTCTAACAGTAATAGGGAGCCATGAATCTTGGGTCTGGATTACACAATACATCCAACTGAGGAATCACTACATTGACACTACTCTACAGTCTGGAACCTAGGCATATAACTCCTGAATTAGGATAGAATTACCAGGCCTTTAGCATTATAACTTCTTACTTTCAAGCTTAGCACACTTCTTGAATATCACTTAACTATACTATTCTCCTTAAATATCATATTCATTCAACTTAGCTTAAAATTCTCATATGAGCATTGACAAATCTTTCTACTAATGTCGGAAATAACTTTATCCCTTTGTCGTGATCAAGCCTAACTCTAAGTCACAAAAATACAACATGCCAGACCACGCTATTATTCTAAACCATATGATACAATATTCTATATCTCCTTTAAAGATCGCATCCTAAGTATAACATGTCTTACCACTTTAATGACTACTCTGAACTCTTACTATGAAGTCGCTAGCACATATAGCGTTCCTTTACAACAATCTCGACATGTCATTCAAGCCTATCTTTATAACCACATATGAACTTCAAAGCAACCATTCGTAAAGGCATACTTCACATATTCTCTAAACCACTACCAATATCACTCCCACGAGCTACCCCAAGAACAGACACATACAAATTCCACTAACCATCACATAAATAAAATCTGGGACCCAAATCTTACTTCATACTTATGGTCTTATCTAAACAAGCGTACTATGATCTTCCATCAACAAGGAATAATTACTCACCATCACTATCATCGCATAAGGAGGAGTCACAAAAAGGTTAGAACATAAGATTTGGAGGCATGGAATGATACTATATAAAGCTTGACACTCATCTGAGGCCTGAGGAATAGCAAAACAACAACAGGGACTCACCAAAGTGCTCTAAACTTAGGGTGTTCATGGCTATAAGCTGAATCTCGCCAATCATTTAGCATAAAACATGAGTTATGGAAATGGAGCACATTATAAAGCGTGAGTACATGACTCTCTATCATATGTATGAATGTGAACTGATCATGGAACTAAATCGTAAAGCATGAGTAGGTATTAGGATCACTGAGAAATACTGAGATAGGAATGGGTTGAGATTCACCCTTACTTTTTGATGTTCTATATCATCAGGACATCACAACAAGAATCTGTGAGTCTTACTTGGTTATTTGTTTACTCATCTCCCCCTTAGCTTCAAGCCATCATCTTAAGTTTTTAGGATATACCTTACTAGACTTTGAACTTAACTGTACTCACTGCACTCTGGGTTTTGAAATGACAATCCACAAAATTAATAAAACTTAACCCAAAAGACCACATATGAGAGTGGAACGTCCACTACTAATACTACCTCCTGAGGCACACTCTATCATTCTGTAACCCCAATAGTCATCATCTATTACTTGAACACTTACTAACTTCGAATCTTCATGAGTATCCCCAAAGTTGAAGTGCACACCCTCTAGTGCCTCTACTCTTATTTCTATTAGCCCGACTTTCAAGGACTCGAGCATAGATTATAACACCTAACATGGGTATCACCAAGTCTTCAATGAGCCACTTTATTTCTATCGTAGTCTACCAACATATCAACTTCAAACTTATTTTCCTCTACTATGAGAATCAAGTTCATATCAAAAGGCTCAACGCTATCAGTCAAAAGTACTTAACTTGGCTATTTAGAACACCATATAGCATCTATCTAGTCTTTTTCCACCTAGCAACTCAACGGTACCAGTAGCCACACAAATTATGTAATAGACTTAAAAAAATACTACATCTTCGTACCACCTTGGGCATACTTCTACATCACATATGCAATGTCATACTTCATTACAAATTAAATAAACTTAGGCAATTGCATACACAGTTTAAGCCTATAGATCACTTCCATATAACTAGTATCATTAACCAAGAAATCATCACATCCACCTCCATGGCCATCAATTGTTTCAAACTTAATGTCTAGTGCTAAACATGATTTACAACCAACCTTACACACAATCCTCACTTAGAAACTATGTTATGAAAAAAACATCAAGAAACACTAGTACACTAGAAATTCATAACCACAATAATCGATCATGACCTTACGGTTTTCCTTGTAATAATCCATTAGCATGTACTATTTTAACACATCAAGCTTACAAATCTAATCCCACAAAACATGTATAATCAATCTCTTGCCAGTATTCACTACCACACCATTTAAATTCAAGCCTATAGTCTAGCATCAATCATTTACAACCAATGAAGAGTGAAACATAATATAAATATACTAATCCTTCAAATTGGGATATTCTACCCATATACTTCAAAAAATATACTACATACTAATGTTGGGCGTATTTACACGTCCAAGCACCAAAACCTACCTATGTTTTAGCTAAGTTTTGAGGATAAAATACATAATACCTGCACTTTTAGTTTATTTTCAACTAAGTGAGCTGACCTATGTGATTAGCATGCTTTTCAGGTACTAATGAGGAAGATTTCAGCACTTTGTGGACCTGTGGGCAGCAAAGGAAAACTTCACATAAGAGGGAAGGCAGCTTTTGGACTGAATATGATGCATGGGAACTTTTTCCCGGGCAAACTCAACATTTTTAAATACTTAAGGATGCAGTAGCAACTTAGTAGAAAAAAGATGTTATTAAAAACATTATTGCTGAAGTTTTCAGCATTATTATTCATTCATTATTGAATTATTCAGATTCTGTAATATTCTTGAAACCAGAGAGAGAGACGAACGGCTCAGGGAAGCGACAGAAGAGAGGAAAATGTGTTTTCCTCTTATTCTTGCTATTCATCTTCATCGCCGAGATTGTTCTAACTTTGGTATGATGATTATGTCTAGTTTGATATCTGTTGTATCCATGAGTAGCTAAACTTCTCTGTTAGGGTTATGGAAACCTTGTAATATACTCTTCATTGCTATGAGTTTGTGAATTTATGATGTGTCATGCTACTTATATCATTACTCTCTTCATTTTACTTGAATTCTCATGGTTGCAAACATAGGGAATGTGTCAGTATAGCATTAACTTGTTCGATAGAAAAGTTACATGTTTGGAAAAGAGAGTGTGACAAGAAAATAGGGTTTCCAACCTCTATTTACACGTTAATGCCTTAGCAGGATTAACTTCTTGGAGAATTCGTACAAATTGTCATACACTTTAGGTTTAAGAGAGCTAAGGTGAAATAATCCTTGATGGTTCAAAAACACTTGGATTTAGAATTAGAATATGACTCTCTATAAGTGCATGCATGTCTAAATTTCGCATTACTCACAGTTAATAGAGAAGTAGAAACTACAAGGTGGACATAACCCTAACTTATCATTCTCTGTGATTAAATCTTACTACACATATTATTTCATCGTTACTTTGATCATATTAGTTTACGCCTAAACCAAACCCCCCCTTTTCCTTGGAATTTTTGACCAACAGTCTACTAATAATTGCAATACTTAGTGACCAGAGTATTCCCTGTGGGATTCGACACCCAACCCAGTTGGGTTCTATATTTGACAGCAACCGCATACACTTTCTAACGAGAGTTATAATTTGGGTGTATCAAATTTTGGCGCCGTTGCCAGGGAATACGGTTGTCAACTAAGTTTGTGATAGTTAATAGACCCTTTGGTCAAAGATTCTCAAATTTTACTTTTTGTTTGTTGTTTTTGTTTTGCTCAGAGTTGGTAGAGTGCATGCCAAATACATGAAGTTTTGGTCAGCCATTATTACCTCTAAACCCTGAACCACATCTTATTGGCAGAATGGATGCACAATGAGACATTAAAAGAAGGGCTGCTCAACTTGAGCAAGACAGATTAGCTGCGTTGGCAGCTGCGCAAGTACATCAACAGAATGCTGACAACCCAGGTCGGGCAACAAATCTTGATAATGAGGACCTGGGTTATGATGAGTTATTAAACCCAAGGCGTGCAGATGATGTGGCTGCACCTGTGATCAGGAATGTTAATAGAGATCGTCAAGCTAGAATAAGACCTGAACGCCGAGCAGTGCAGGTTCCTTTTGATAATGATGATGACGATCTGGATGGGGCTGGAACCACAGGGGCTATTATTCCTCCACTCTTGGCACCTGAAGCCAAGTTCAATATCACTAGCACCATGATTCAGTTATTGCAACTCAAAGGGTTATTTGATGGACTTGCAGGCGACGATCCGAATATGCATCTAATTAACTTTATCTCAACATGCAAATCGTTTGACAATCCAGGGGTTGGACAGAATGTGATCCGGCTGTGCTTATTTCCATTGTCTCTATCTGGAGAGGCAACTCTATAGTTGAATGGGCTAACTCCTGACTCTATTACCAATTGGAGGCAACTGAAAGACGCTTTCCTAGAAAGATTCTTTTCGCCATCCAAAAGAGCATAATTAAGAGATGAGATAAGCAATTTTTGATAGCTTCCAATTGAAGCTCTCCACGAAACATGGGAGAGGTTCAAGAAGAAGCTTATGTGGTGCCCAAATCATCAGATGACCAATATCCACTTGATGGAAATATTATATAGGGCTTTGAACTCTGTGACTAAGCCAGTGGATGATAATGCTGCGGGTGGGTCATTCATGGACCTTACCTTTATTGAGGCATGTGATATACTGGATCGTATGACAAAGCAGAGTAGAACTTGGCATACTAGGGATTCTGAGGTAGCAAGCTCTACTGTATCTATTGGCATGACAGTAGAACAGAGGCGGAGAGAAGAGGAATGTGACCAGGATATGGCTCACATGAAAATGCAGATGGACCTTCTTGCCAAGCATTTATTATCAGGGAAGACAGAAAAGGTCAAGGCTATTATATCACATGGAAGAGATGACTCTGATTCTGAGGAGGAAGAAAATTACTTAAATAATCAGGGGGTTTCCAAGGCAATGTCCAAGGAAACTAAGGTCGGAACTATTATGAAAAATCTGGATACAAGGATCGAGACCAAGGAAGTTGGAAGAATAAGACTGACAGGAGTGGTTTATATGTTCCTCCTGGAAATCGTGAAACTACTGCATCTGGCTCTGGGAAAATGTCCATGGAGGACATGATGGCTAAGCTATTGAAAGGAGTGGAGGCAACCAACACGGGATTAACTGAGGTAAAAAATGATTTGTCCTCAATAAATCAATTGGTTGACTCGCATTCCATTTCAATAAAACAGCTGGAACAACAAATGAGTCAACTATCAGCGGCATTCAATCAAAGAAAAGCTGGCACTTTACCGAGTGACACTGTCCAAAATCCAAGAAAAGATGGATCATGTTTGGCTATTACAACCAGGAGTGGTAAGGTGTTGGAAAATCCATCCAAGGGCAAGCCCGTGGTTGATAGTATAGAGGAGAATGTTATTGAAGTAGATTGTGATGATTCTATAGAAGTTGAAGATCAGGATGAGAACGTTCATGATACTACACCTAGATGCCAACAGTCTGAAAAGATTGATAATGGGAAGCACAATAAAAAGGAAGTGGTGGAGAAAACTCTTCCAAATCCACCACCACCTTTTCCTCAGAGACTGAAGAAGAAGGCTGATGACACCAGGTTTAGTAAATTCATGACCATGCTAAAATAAGTGACTATAAATGTGCCTTTGGTGGAGGCACTGGAGCAAATACCAGGGTATGCCAAATTCATGAAGGACCTTTTGACAAAGAAAAGGGCAGCGAGCTCTGCACTGGCAGATAATTTTCATTATTGCAGTGCAATTGCCTCGAGGTCTTTGGTACAGAAGAAGGCAAATCTGGGTGCTTTCACTATTCCTTGCATGGTTGGATCTTTAGATTTTGCTAAGGCTTTATGTGATTTGGGGGCTAGCATTAATTTGATGCCACTAGCCATTTATAGACAGTTGGGGTTGGGCGATCCTACACCAACCAACATGCGGCTTATAATAGCAGATAAGTCGGTAAAATAACCTGTTGGTATCTTACATGATGTATTAGTGAAGGTTTCTACCTTCATTTTTCTGAAGACTTTGTTATTTTGGATTGCGAGGTGGATTTTGAGGTGCCTATAATCGTGGGTTGACCTTTCCTTGCAACAGGAAGTGTGCTTATTGATTTGAGAGCAAATGAGCTTTTATTTCGGATGAATGACGAAGTGGTACGTTTTGATGTATGCAAATCAATAAAGCAGCCCAAGGATATGAATGTGTTTTCTATAGTTAATGTTCATTATGAGGATGAGACGGAATTATCGTTAGAGAATCAGCTTACTGTTGAGCCATTGGCTGCTGTGCTTTTGAACTTTGAGTGTGAGGATGTTGAAGAGTACGAAGAAACTATCTGTGCTTTGACAAGAATGGGGTCATATTCATATGCCCCCAAGAAGCTGGACCTCGACCTTAAGAATCGACCTTTACCACCGGCGAAGCCACCATATATCTTGATGAAGTCTGAGTAATCGAGATAACTATGTCGTGCCGCGATAATAAATCAAGCGCTACATGGGAGGCAAACCATCATTTTAATACAATTTTGTTTTTGATAAATAAAAATTCAAAAAGAAGAGTCGAGCCACGATCAAAACTAAGGCGCTTGGTGGGAGGCGACCCATCCTTCTAATTATTTTTCTTTTTTTTGATTAAGTGTAGGTGCATGGAGTACAAAGGAGGAGATTAGTCCCAATTTTGATTTGGAAGTAAGTCATGTCAATGGGGGTAATTCTAGGAATAATGAAGCAATACAGGTAAATGTGAGTGGTCATATTCGTAAGGTTCAAGTATGATTTGCATTAGAGTCGCGCCTCGAATCATGTAGATTCGACCCAAAAATTTTTGCGGTGCGACTTTGTTTTGTGACTTTCAATGAGGTCTGTGGTGGTAGCGCAGGGATCGATCCAACAGGCCCGATCCCGAAGCCCACCACTGACCTCGATGGGGGTGCGGGGGTGAAGCGCCCGCGGTATGGACCTTTTTGACCAAGAGAGAACTGTTTTTCCAATTGCCTATGCCAACATAGGCAATGCTATAGGCGCCGCCTATGCCATTGCCTATGTTTACTGCCTCACATAGGCGATGGACAAGGCGTCGCCTATGCCAATGTCGGCAATAGGCAAGGCGCCGCCTATGCCAACATAGGCAATGCTATAGGTGTCGCCTATGCCATTGCCTATGCTTACTGCCTCACATAGGCGATGGGCAAGGCATCACCTATGCCAACATAGGCAATCCTATAGGCGCCGCCTATGCTAACATAGGCAATGCTAAAGGCGCCGCCTACTTATGCTTAGGCAATGATATAGGCGTTGCCTACTTACACTTTTTGCCTATTAACCCATTTATAAATGGACCAAATTGACCCATGGCTCATCCTTTAAATATATCTTCTATCTTTAAACACCACTAAAGCTTTCTTAAACCTAGGCGTCGCCCAAAGCATCCTTGCCCTCTCCAAGTTTTTCTCTTTTCTCATCTAATCCTGCAGGCTCACCTTCCCGATTCATCACAAATTAATCACCAAGTAAGTTGTTCTTTCAAGTTCCGTAGTTGTTTCAGTGCTACACTTATAATGGTTAACTAGATTTTGTAGTAGTGCTTGGTGATAAGACAATGGTTAGTTTGTTATGATTATGAAGAACCTCTAGATGATGATATACCAACAGACGATGATCACCGACTGCCAGACTCTGATGTGGAGGACAACTCTAATGATGACGACTCTAATGATGATTCTAACGCAGGGGGTATGACCCCGGATATAGAGGAGGAGTCTAACTAATCAGGTTTTGCTTATTTATTTACACTGAGGGTAGTGTGTTCTGTCTAAGTGTGGGGTGGATGCGGGTATATGTCTACTGTATTGTGTACTGCTTGCCTACATTTATTCTTAGTTGTTTTGATTTAGTCGTAGTTAGTTAGTTGTAATTAGTCAGATTTTGCATAAAATTATTCTAATAGACGATATGGCATTATAACAAGAGTTTGTGCTGAATCATTACTATTGAAACATTTAGGCTCTAAGTTGTGACTCACTGTGTGAAAATTGCTTGTGGTTTAATTCATTCATCCTTTGGGTTAGGAATCTGTAATGCTCCCAATTAAGTTGACCATGTGCCTTGTGTGTGTGAGGTTATTGTATATTCTTTGTTGTGACTGATGCTAGAACTTGCCTGGTGTGTGTGTGAAGCGAAATAAAGATTGTGAGTTTAGGAGATGATTTAGGCATTTCTTTGGCAGCCCTGATTTTGTTTATCTTCTTTTTACCTACCTTTGTACATTCTCCTAGTGAACACCCTTTGAGCCTTTAGCTATTTTCTTTGGCAGCCTCATATGTAGCCTAATCCATTTTTTAAGACCATAATTTTGATCCAAAAGCTCCTAAGCGCTTTAAATTGAAGAATCAAGTTGAGTAGAGAGTGTGGAAAATAAGAGAAAAATGGTGAAAGTAATGCCCCAGAGTGTATTGGTACTTGAAAATTTTGTGAAAAAGAGTGGCTATCATAGGGATTCTTATAAAAAAAATACATTTATTCTTAGTTGTTTGATTTAGAAAAAAAAAAGAATTGTATATTCCCATCATTGTGTTTCTGATTGAATAACTAATTGGGTGAAAAGGGGTTGGTAGATGAAAGGAAGGTAGAGGGGTTGTTAAAAGTTTGCGTAAATGGCATAAGGTAGTGTATTAAAGCGCTTAGGGAACGTAGTCACCATTTATGGCCAAAATAGTCCTACCTGTCCCTTAGCCTACATTACAACCCGTAAAGACCTATTTGATCCTAACCTTGGCATTTTGATATTAGTAGAGCATTACACTACGGGCAAGCATATGGTCATCAGTTGTAATCTAAGAATTCTTTGTGAGAGTGAGAGCAAGCAAAGTCTTATACCCATGTTTCGAAAGATGTAAAACTATGAGTGATTATGGGTAACATTTTGTGTGAGCGCACATGGTTGATGATTGTTGGGTAGTCTTATCTGATTCTTTGGCTTAACTTGTGTATACGAATTAACCAACTTAATGAGTCTATGTTGGAGGGTGAGTTGTTTCTAGTAATGATCAAGAAATCTACTCTTTGTTAATAATTGCCATGTATGTCTTGTTGAAAATTTTGTGTTGATCTTGTGAAATTCTAGTTAGGTGTTCGCATGGATGTAATATTTTGTTTGAGGACAAACAAAGCTTTAAGTGTGGGGTGGTGATGTTGGGTGTATTTACACGTCCAAGCACCAAAACCTACCCATGTTTTAGCTAAGTTTTGAGGATAAAATACATAATTCCTGCACTTTTAGTTTATTTTCAACTAAGTGAGCTGACCTATGTGATTAGCATGCTTTTCAGGTACTAATGAGGAAGATTTCAGCACTTTGTGGACCTGTGGGCAGCAAAGGAAAACTTCACATAAGAGGGAAGGCAGCTTTTTGGACTGAATATGATGCATGGGAACTTTTTCCCGGGCAAACTCAGCATTTTTAAATACTTAAGGATGCAGTAGCAGCTTAGTAGAAAAGGATGTTATTAAAAACCTTATTGCTGAAGTTTTCAGCATTATTATTCATTCATTATTGAATTATTCAGATTCTATAATATTCTTGAAACCAGAGAGAGATACGAACGGCTCAGGGAAGCGACAGAAGAGAGGAAAACGTGTTTTCCTCTTATTCTTGCCATTCATCTTCATCACCGAGATTGTTCTAACTTTGGTATGATGATTATGTCTAGTTTGATATCCGTTGTATCCATGAGTAGCTAAACTTCTCTGTTAGGGTTATGGAAACCTTGTAATATACTCTTCATTGATATGAGTTTGTGAATTTATGATGTGTCATGCTACTTATATCATTACTCTCTTCGTTTTACCTGAATTCTCATGGTAGCAAACATAGGGAATGTGCCAGTATAGCATTAACTTGTTCGATAGAAAATTTACATGTTTGGAAAAGAGAGTGTGACAAGAAAATAGGGTTTCCAACCTCTATTTACACGTTAATTCCTTAGCAGGATTAACTTCTTGGAGAATTCGTACCAATTGTCATACACTTTAGGTTCGAGAGAGCTAAGGTGAAATAATCCTTGATGGTTCAAAAACACTTGGATTTAGAATTAGAATACGACTCTCTATAAGTGCATGCATGTCTAAATTCCACATTACTCATAGTTAATAGAGAAGTAGAAACTACAAGGTGGAGATAACCCTAACTTATCATTCTCTGTGATTAAATCTTACTACACATATTATTCCATCGTTACTTTGATCATATTAGTTTACGCCTAAACCAAACCACCCCTTTTTCCTTGGAATTTTTGACCAACAGTCTACTAATAATTGCAATACTTAGTGACTAGAGTATTCCCTGTGGGATTCGACACCCAACCCAGTTGGGTTCTATATTTGACAGCGACCGCTTACACTTTCTAACGAGAGTTGTAATTTGGGCGTATCACATACTTTCTCACAAGTAGTATTAGTTTACAACTACCAATGAGAAGAAGGTTAAGGGGTAAGGTCACATAATAGACATGATCAACCTTAAGCTTATATTATAACCATACAATCTTATCTACTTATACGGCTTTCTCACATCACACTTACTTACCCCAATGGGCATTTAGACTACCTTCAAATACCCCATATGACAATGAGTCTATACTTACAACCTACTGGCTAATCTAGCCATTTTCATTCATAGCCTATAAGGGGTTTCTATATCCACCTTAAGTATCCACTCTGGGCTCTTTCTCTATTTTGAAAGGAAGAAAACAAATAACATTTTGAGTCATCACTTCCTCCACGGACTACCATACAATTCATAAATAGTACCACCACTAAAGGGTAAATCATTATCAATCAACGGTTATTCAACTATAAATATTTAATCATAAAAGTCACCCTCACTCTGACCTCTAACATTATGACTTCATATCACAAACTTCTTGGTCTAATTTCACTACCAATAAGTCATGACACCGACACTCTAACTTATACTACTACTCGGGTGGAAATACAGTTACAACAAACACATTAACAACAAGATGAACAGCAAGTTGCTAATGAATCAAAATAGGCCTCACACGGCTTCACTAGACTTTTGTTTTCAATAACACAATGATATCAAGATTACAAGAGATAAGAGGTTGATACACAATATTCAATGACTTAAGAATACACATCTTACTCTTGTCTTAACTGAATGCCTCATAAGAACGAGGACATAATTTTACACTAAGGAAATCGTCTTCCGTCCTTTGTGGGACTTCTAAAATTTCTGCTAGATAATCAGAGAATATCTGGAGACACCAGAGTGAGGAAGAAATTAGGATAACTTTTATTTTCGTATGGGTGACACCATAGCATGAATTGGAGTATGAAGGAGGAACATTCTGACTCTATAGCACGAACTAGAACATGAAGAAAGAGAGACATTCCTAAATGCCTTGTAGCCTCCTACTTATAAGTATGGCGTGCTACACACCCATAAACAAGACTCTACCCGACACGATTTCGCAGACACCATGGGACCATGAACCGTGCTCTGATACCAAGTTTGTCATGACCCAAACTGGGGCCTTGGCCGTGATGAGCATTCCCAAACCTGAAGGCCCAGAACGCCTTCTGCATATAAAGTAATCATGTACATAATTCATATGATCAAAGTAATACAGAATAGACACAATAATACGGAAACATGGTCAATAATTTAAAACATTTAAAGGCCTAAAAACATGCCCAACAATATTTAATAAACATCAGCAACAGTCTACAAAATCTCTACTGAAATACTATCTGAATAACTGGGACAAGGCCCTCAGCAGACCCAAAGCCATACTGAAATAAATACATAAATTACTAGGCCTTCCAAAGCAAAGAAGGCTCACCAACTGAACTCTGAGATAACCCTATCTGTAGACTCTACTGAGGATCTGGACCCCTAGACTGTACTTCAGTACCTGGGAGGAAGGGGGTCAGCACAATTGTACTGGCACATAAAGCAATCCAAAATAAAGTAATTAAACATACATATATATGTATATATATATATATAATACGTGAGAGCAAATGTTCCTCAAACATTATGCATAAAACAATTTCTGAAAAACACATGGGCACCTTCTAAAAACATGTAACCTGTCTGTAAATCTCAAACTCTGATCTGTGTATTACTTTTGAGTTAAGTGATATCCCCTACAAGTCTGATATTCCACGAGCGATATGGAATCCGCCATTGACTCTGCGGGGAAGCCTCCAACCCGAGTATGCCGCAAGGGTTGGAGTTCCTGAATCTGATATACCATACGATACTTAAGTCAGCGTATAATAATATACTCGGGTCGGCAAACCACGATTTTAGGCAATGAGTTGCTTAAACTCAACCCCTTTTTCAGGGAACCACCTAATATCTCTGTATGCCCATTTTTAACCTTTTCTGTACATGCAACATTCTGAATGTCTAAAATCATGATATTCTGAAATGTCTATTAGTCTGAGTCTGATATGGCATTGGTCTGAATTGGTATCGTCATACTAATACTTGCAAGTCATGATTTCTGAGTCATAATACATTAAGCTATATCTTTCATTTAAAGCATAATTTAGACTACCAAAAATATGCAACTGATATAAAAGATTTCATGTTTCAAAACCAAGTCAAAATCATGTAAAAACTTCATCAAAATATGGTGGTCTAGTGCCTTTAGCAAATCCATGCACTCTTTCATTACATGCATTATGAACATTAAAAATTCATGATAGATTCCCTCTTTAGTGATTTAAAACTACCTTTAAATCATAACAAGAGTTCAATTATTCCATATAGTACTATTCACGGATGCATTGCAAAACAATTCATATGCTATGAGAAATCTGAAAAAATTCACTAAAGAGGGAATTCATCGAAAATCATGCTCTCAACAAGAATTCATTCTTAAATACATGGTTTGGTTAGGCGATGCATACTACTTTGAAAGTCGATGCATACTACTTTGAAAGGCCATAACTTCTTGGTCGAGTGTCGGATTTTAGCAAAATTGGTATTGTTGGAAATTTAACTCAAAGACCTATCATTTGACACATAGTAGGCTCTCTAATTCGACATATACAGAGAGTTATGGTCGATGGAAGCTGACACAAATTACAACATCCACTCAAACTTAATCGATCAAAACAGTTTCAACTCATCCTTGAGTTGAAGGACCTCTATGGTATAAATTCATGCTCAAATGGATTCACATACTACATAAACATGCCAAATTGGCATAGGATTTAAGGCTTTGGGGTTATTAATGCATAAGTGCCATGGTTTTTATTCTAGCCCAAAATGCGGGTTGTTACACTTAGGGCC
The DNA here is from genome assembly GCA_030864225.1 of Capsicum baccatum var. pendulum. Taxonomy (NCBI): domain Eukaryota; kingdom Viridiplantae; phylum Streptophyta; class Magnoliopsida; order Solanales; family Solanaceae; genus Capsicum; species Capsicum baccatum. The sequence goes on along the minus strand of CM061555.1, from coordinate 235,705,983 downwards.
CAGAATAAGAAGAGTCATCATGAAATATGGACTTTTCATGCAATCCCATGGTGGCAAATTATATGTAGCTAGAACGACCGGCCAAATACTATAATTGGAATTCATACTCCCATTAGGTTGAAACCTGTCACTGGCTAAACCTAATCGAACATTTCTTAAATCAGTTGAAAAGGTAGGATAACGCTCATCGGGAGATTTCCATTCAATTGAGTCAGATGGATGTCGCATGACACCATCTTCAATATTTTCCACCTTGTTCCACCTCATCTTTTTTGTCGTCTCTTTTGCCATGTACAATCTTTGGAGCCTTGGTTTGATTGGAAAATTCCGCAATACTTTATGAGCAACTTTCTTACCTTTATGTTCTTCCGACTTCCACCTAGATTCACCACACTTTGTACATGATTGGAAATTCAAATATTCACGCCAATATATTATACAATCATTCTTACATGCATCAATTTTGGTATACCCCAAGCCGAGATCAAAAAGAACCTTTTTTGCTTCATAGAAAGACTTGGGTATGAATGACCCCTCAGGGAGAACCTCTATTAAAAAGTTCAACAGTTCATCCATCGATTTGTTGCTCCAATGGTTAAGGCACTTCAAGTGGAGTAATTTAACAGCAAAAGACAATTTTGAGACCTTTGTGCAACCAAGATAAAGTTCTGTTTACGCATCTTCTACCAATGTGTAAACATTTTTGCATGCACATTTGGATCTTCATTTCCCTCCTGAGAATTAGTATTATCATCCAATTTGTATGTCCACAAGCATCATGAATCATTCCAATAACATTATCATGTTAAATTTCATCATCTTCTACTTTATCACTATCAGCAGGATTAGAATTTTCACCGCTAATCAATCTTTCTCCATGATAATCCCAAACTCTATAAGAATCCCAAAAGCCCTTATTCAACAAGTGTAGTCTTACATCAATTCTCAGCTTAAACACATTGTTCCTACACGCCTTACAAAGATATCGAATAATAGTGCTCACCCCAGATTGACTGAACGCCCAATTAAGAAAGTTATCTACTCCATCTCTATATCTTGGGTCGGATCTATTCTAGATATCCAACCAACTTTTATCCATTCCTATCTTTTCAATCATTAAAAAAACAATTTATTAATTAAAGAGACAAGTATAAAAACAATCAAAATAAATACAAGATCGAAGTGTATTGTAAATATCACAAGAAAGTTCAAAATCATAGAAACTGAGAAATAAAGTATAATAGCCAACACATCGCCAGGCCGGTCAACATGATAATTTACTCTTAAAGAATATTATTAAACTACTGTTTGATCTACAGGATTTACTTCCAAGCACACAACCTATGAAGTCAACTCCCAACAGTACCTATGTTTTTCTTCTACTAATTAATTTTCTAATTGAACATCGGCCTTCTTCTCCATAATATTTCTTAATCATATGTCTGAAATTCTTAAAGTTATTAATGTAGATCTATCATCCTTAGAAAATAAGGAGGCATGTTTATCATTCTTGGAAAATTCAAGGCTCAGATTTAGCTTTTTTATGAACATGAAAGAGAAAGAAACCAACATGTCATGGCTGCAGACATGGTTTGCAAATGAATGCTATACTAGATCACCCCCCAAGACATGATGTAGATTTTTCAGAAAGAAGCATTCATCATCACAGCCTATTTTAAGGTGATTTATGAAGATCACGTCACTTGTTATCCTCATTGATTACTTAATACAGATTTTATCCAGAAAAAGTATTTTCAACCATATAAAGACATTGTAACTAGTCAACCGAACACACATCACAATTTAGTGAAGCTCACAGACCATGCAAGATGATTTCCACAGAGAATATGATAAAGTTATAACAAACAAAAACTAATCACAAATGTAATGTTTTGGACAAACTAAAAAATAAAGTATACAATTTGATTTTAAATTAATATAGTTTCCTATACACAGGTGCAGGGGAAAAAGAATCAAGCATGCACTCATTAACATTTTGAAGAGTAGGAGCAAGTTAGTATAGTGATTAGTCTAGAAGTACAGGGATGACGAGAAAAAAATACAGGTGTGACAATTATAGTGCAATGACTATGGATACCAGTGGTATAGTTAGAGTTTCACTGGAAGCTGTAGAAGTTCTAGTCTCAGGGATCGTGCCTCCAACCTTTGAACCAAAGGCAACTTCCTACCCCTCCACCAAACCTAGAGTCATGAGCTATAGACCTCCTAAAAAATGATCAGCAAGTTTGAGGGGCCGTCAATGTATTCGGTCATAGCAAAAAGACTTTAGGCTCAGATAAGTGACTAACCCAGGCAATGAATTCTGACACTGCCATGACAGCAAACCCGATAAAACGGGTTGCCCCACCAAGATACAGGACTAAAACAACAATGCCAGTATCTATATTCTCAATAACAATCAATCATCATAATCCTATTATTTTCATTCCATTCTAGTGTTATATGGTTCTGTTGTTGCTTTGCCAATGCAGTCTCTGAGAAATAGAGTATAACAGCGAACAAATCATCAAGACTCTCAACATGATAATTAACTATTAAAGAATATTAGTAAAATACTATTTGGTCGGCAAGATTCACTTCCAAGCACACAACCTGTGAAGTCAACTCCCAACAGTAACTATGATTTCTTCTGTTAATTAATTTTCTAATTGAACACTGACCTTCTTCTCCATAATATATTTTAGTCATATGTCACGGGTAAGATTTCTACATACAGTGATGTAGATTGCCCGAAAAGAAGCATTCTTCATGACAACCCATTTTCAGGTGATTTGTGAAGATCTCGTCACTTCTTATGACTTATCCTCATTGATAAATAAATATAGATTTTATCCAAAAAAAAAATTTCAACAATACAAAGACACCGTAACTAGTCAACCGGACACACATCACAATTTAGTAAAGCTCACAGACCATACAAGATGACTTCAACAGAGCATATGATACAGTAATTGTCAAACAAACAGAAACTAATCACAAATGTAATGTTCTGGACAAACTAAAAAATAAAGTATACAATGTGATTTTAAATTATTATATTTTCCCATGCGCAGGTGCAGGGGAAGAAGAATCAAACATGTACTCATTAACATTTTGAAGAGTACGAGCAAATTAGTGTAGTGATTAGGCTAGCAGTACAGGGATGACGAGAAACAATACTAGTGTGACAATTATAGTGCAGTGAATGTAGTTAGAGTTGCACCAGAAGCCATAAAAGTTATAGTCTTAGGGATCGTGCCTCCAACCTTAGAACCCAAGGCAATTTCCTACCCCTCCACCAAACCTAGAGTCATGATCTATAGACCTCCTAAAAAATGATCAGCAATTTTGAGGGGGCGTCAATGTATTCGGCCATAGACAAAAGACTTGAGGCTCAGATAAGTGATTAACCCAGGCAATGAGGTTTCTGACACTGCCATGACTGTAAACCCGATAATACCGGTTGCCCCACCAAGATACAGGCCTGAAACAACAATGCCAGGTTCTATATTTACAATAACAATAAATCATCACAACCCTATCTTTTTCTTTCCATTCCATTGTTATATGGTTTTGTTATTGCATTGCCGACGTAGCCTCTGAGAAATAGAGTATAACGGCCAACACATCATTAGGACTCTTCATGCGATAATTAACTCTTAAAGAATATTATTAAAATACTGTTTGGTCTGCAAGATTCACTTCCAAGCGCACAACCTATGAAGTCAACTCCCAAGAGTACCTATGTTTTCTTCTGTTAATTAATTTTCTAATTGAAAATCAGCCTTCTTCTCCATAATATTTTTTAGTCATATGTCTGAAATTCTTGAAGTTATTAATGTGGATCTATCATCCTTAGAGAATAAGGAGGCATGTTTATCATTCTTCTCAGATTTTGCTTATTTATGAACATGAAAGAGAAAGAAACCAACATGTCATGGCTGCAGACAATGTTTGCAAATGAATGCTATACCAGGTCTCCCCCCAAGACACGAGTAAGATTTCTTCACCCAGTGATGTAGATTTTCCAAAAAGAAGCATTCATCATCACAGCCTATTTTAAGGTGACTTGTGAAGATCACATCTCTTATTTTCCTCATTGATAAGTTAATACAGATTTTATCCAAAAAAACATATTTTTCAACCATACAAAGACATTGTAACTGGTCAATCAAATACACAACACAACCTTCTGATTTGGAGTTAGATGCGCTACCATTACGCCATGGACGACAAAAGAAAGAATTTGAGACTCAGGTAAAATGAGAGAATGAACACAGTACCATGGCTGCAAATCATATCGATGTTGTAAGACAAACTGCAAGAAGAGGAGCAATTTTATCTCGGCTTCTTTGTACGTACAGTCAAGATTAATCATCTATAACAAAGTCTACAAAATTGGGTGACCAAAGACAACACAAATCCTATGTTGGGGGCACGATCCCTGAGACAAGAACTTCTATGGCTTTCGGTGTAACTCTAACTACAACACTGATATCCTCATTCACTACACTAATTGTCACACCAGTTTTTGCCTCCTCATCCGTGTACTGCAAGCCTAGTAACCTATTAAACATTAAACAATAAACTTTTCTCTGCAATAATTGTTGAATCAACATTCCCAATCTACATACATGCAATCACAATAATAATACCAAAAGGTCTACAAATTCAAAAATGAACTTTCAGCATACCCAAATAAAGATAATGATAACTCACTGACAATTTTTAAAATCGAAAATTAACAAAATACAAAAAATGAATAAGTGAGAAACATAAATTGCACCTTCGGCTCTAACTCAAGAATTTTGAACTCGATTCCTTCGTCTTTCGACCGTACAAAATTCTGTTCCTACATATTTTCAAATAGATTAAAGAAATTGCACATGCAATCTAAAAATTACATATATACCCTAAAGGGTTTTGACCACATACCTTGGAGCACAAACTTTGATAACCTTATTTGAGAAGAAATAAAAATTTCTAGGAAAGAGATATCCAGTTCCTGCAAAAAATTGAGTTAATAGAATTGCATGTGAAAATCAAAAATGCATATACAGAAAGAAATAAATTTGAGAAATAACTTTAGAAAACACTATTTCAGTAAAGAGGAAATTTTTTAGGCATTTCATCTAACAAATTAACCTAACCCATTTAAGAAATTTGAGATTTGAGCAAAGTTTTAACCAACAAACCTAAAAAATTTCAGCTAACCCATGTAGAAAATTTTGTTTCTTCAATGGGTTTGAGATCTTGCTTGAGAAAAATAATGAAATGGTTCAACAGAGAGATGATGAAGGTTAGCAAAGATGATGAAGGTTAGCTTGATCTTCAGAAGAGAGAGAGAGATGCTGAAAGAGAAAAAAAAAATTCTTTCTTTTTTAACTGACTGAAAAGTATATGCATACTAGAAGTTTCCTATTCTTAAATTTTTAAAAAATAAAATAAATTACCTTTAGTGGCGACATTGTCGCCACAACATTAATTCAGAGATGACATTTTATTAGTCATCACTAAAAAAATTGGAGCGAAGATTTTATTATTAGCGGAAACAGAAATTTTTATTATAGTGACGACTATTAGAGGCGACAAAAATTATCCTACGCTAAAATATGATGTATTGCAGCGATAATAAATGTCGCCACTAAATGATATGTTTTTGCAGCAACAATTTGAGTCGCCACTAATTGTCGCCACTAGAAATCAGATTTCTTGTAGTGTATACACATACCACCACCAAAGTCAAAGAAATTATTATTTAAGTCTTCACAAGAAGCAAGTAATTCATCCTCTTAATCATCAAACATGGGTGGGGTATCATACAAAGGATCACAACCACAATCAATTTTCAAGGAACAATAACTTATTGGGTTTCTTAAGAATTCAAGCAAGTCAAAATTATCATCACCCAATTGATCATTCCTTTCCAAGACCTCGCATTCCCTTCCCTTAAGAGTACTCTCATCTTCCAAAAGAGATTTCCATCTTTAGGAGGAATGTTGTCATACCATAGTGGGTTGGCATATAGGCTATAGCTTTCAAGACAAGCTAAACCTTAAACTTCATTCTCACCACTAGGTTTATTAGGAGTGAACTCATCATCTTCAAACAAGATATTATCCTTAGAGAGAGAAGGATCTATCCATGAAGAAGATATAGAATATGCAAATCCATTCTCTAAAAGATCGTTATCAAGAATCAAAGATATCTCAAGCACATTATTATCCCTATGAGCAAAATCGAGAGTAGAACATTCACTAGAGGTTATGCTAAAGGGGTTACTCCTATTTATCTGATCAACATTTTCAACATCATCACTCACTTGAGATCCATTAAACATATCACATGCATCCTCAAGTGGTGTACGAATTTCACACATAAGTAGATCAACACAATTCCCACAAGATGATGTACTATCATTCAACACATTAGCTTCAAAACTAGGTGGACATAAATTGATCTTAAAAGAAGAGTCAATTCGGTCATCAATAGGATCAACTAGTGTATCCACATTCACAATATGTACATCATCATCAAGTGGCAAAGAATTAAAAGATGATGTATTATCATTCAACATAATGGCTTCAACACTAGGTGGACTTAAATTGATCTTACAAGAAGAGTCAATTCGGTCATCAAGAGGATCAACTAGTGTATCCACAATCATAAAAAGTACATCATCAACAAAAGTCAAAGAATCAGTAGACTCACAAATAGATAAGCTACCACTCATGCTCAATGGGATACTAGCCACATAATCATCGTCCACATGTACAAAAGTGTATAAGTTTGCTATCTTACCTTTATGTTCTTGAGTACATTCTTCTTTGCCTTGGTTCGGATCATGGCATCCCACTTTATCCTTTGAGAATCTCACATCACAAGGAAGTTTGTCAAGTCTTCTCCCTTGTTTTACCTCTTCATCTCTTTTTCCCAAATTGGGATTTAGTGCACTAAGCATTTGGTGCATATCTTCAATGAAGCTATGAAATTGTCATTGATACGATCAAGCGTGGTATCAAAACTATAGGCAGCCATGGAACCTCTACCATAATCCTCAATTTGGATGGGTGGGTTTCGAATTTGAGGTCTTTAGGGAGGTGGATCTGGCCTTTGGTTATTTGGTACTTGAACTTGTGGTATTGGAGGTGGTTGATGGTACGGTCTTGTCACGACCCAAGCCTAGGCCCTAGCCGTGACGAGCATCCCGAACCATGAAGGCCCAAAACACCCATTCTCTGTCTGGTTATCATGCACAACATTCATAATCATAATAAAATGCGGAATTGAATCTGAGTACGGAAAACATGGTCAAGATCTGCAACATTTCTGAATAATGCTATCTGACATCAGTCTACGAAATCTCTACTATGAACATAAACATTTGTCTGAAAAGAAACTGGGACAAGGCCCCCAGTAGACCAAAACATAATAAATAAGATAATGTCTATCATAATTAGGCCTTCCGAATAATAGAAGGCTCACCACTGTGAGATCAAGTCTGCAAGCCCGAGAATGTCTACTGAGTAGCTGGACCCCTAGACTGTGCCTCAAAACCTGGAAGGAGGGGGGGTCAGCACAAAAGTACTAGCACGCGAAGCACTCCAAAAATAGCATAATAGAACATACATATATATATATATAATGAGTGAAAGAAAATTTTTCATCAAGACATCATGTATAAAACTGTTTCTGAAAAATACATGGGCACTTTCTGAAAACAGGCAACCTGTCTGTTCATTTCAAATCATGATCTGTGTTTTACTTCTGAGTTAGGTGGTGTTCCCCTGCAAGTCTGAATATTCCACGGGCTGTATGGAATCCGCCATTGACTCGGCGGGGAAGCCCCCAACCCAAGTGTGCCGCAAGGGTTGGAGTGTCTGAGTCTGATACGCCACAGGACATTTAAGTCAGCGCATAATAATATACCCGGGTCGGCAAACCACGGTTTTAGGCAAAGAGTTGTCTGAACTCCCACCTTCTTCAGGGAACCACCTAAGCTCTCTTTATGCCCTATTTTAGCCTTTTCTGAACATGTATAATTCTGAAAATTTCTAAATCATGAAAGTCTGAAAAAAAATCTGATTTCTGAACTAGTCTGTGTCTGTTATGGCATTTGTCTGAGTTGCTATCGTCATACCAAGACTTGCAAGTCCTATTTCTGAGCCATAATGTATTAAGCAAGAGCTTTCATTCAAAACATAGTTTAGACCACCCAAAACATGCAACTGATGTAAAGGATTTCATATTCCGAACTTAAAGTTCAATTCATGCAGAAATTTCATCAAACATATGGTGGTCATGTGCATTTTGGCAAAACCATGCATTCTTTCATTACATGCATATTCAACATTCACAACCCTCTCTTTCGTGTTCAAAATCATATTCCAAAACAATTTATATTACGTGAAACATGGAAAACTTTACATTAAGAGAGGGTTTCGTGAAAATCATGCTCTAAATTCATATTTCAGGACAACCACATATATACGTATACATATAATTTTCAATCACTTTGGGGGAAAGCCAAAAGGCCAAAACAGTATCATTAAAGCTTCTAAAACATAAGTATGTACATGAATTCGAAAACCCCGTTCTTAAAACATGATTTCTATGCCCGTGAGTTTTTAGGAAAACCCCGCGTACCTTGTTCTCCATGAATTTTTGGTGTCTATCGAAGCCTACGTCGAGAGGATTCCGAATCTGTAATTTGTTTCATGAAGAAGTTTCGGAATGATCGGTCCTTCAAGCTTATTTTCTCAAACCCTAGTTGCTCCTTCTCTTAAGTTCTTGAAGGATTAGATTTTGGGATTTTATAGGAGGCTTCAATGTTGTTAATAGGCCCAAATCCATTTAGGAGTGGGTAAGGATGATTTTGGGTTTTGTAAGGACTAACTTGCACTTAAAGTAACTCAAAACGGAGTGTTTTCGTCACCTGAAACCATAGGTATGCACCTCCCTTTGCATCGCATAGACTAGGATAGGCGCCGCCCTTTGCATTGCCTAAATTTACATAGGCGCCGCCCTATGCATCGCCTATATTTGCATAGGCGCCGCCCTAGGCATCGCCTATATGTGCGTAGGCGACACAGTCAACTTTGAAAGGCCATAACTTCTTCACCGGGTGTCCGTTTTAGGCGAATTTGGTATCGTTGGAAAGCTTATTCAATTATATATAATTTGGTATATAGTAGGCCACCCAGTTCATCATATACAATGAGTTATGGTCAATAGAATTTGACACAAATTACAACGTCCACTAAAACTTAATCGATCGAAATAGTTTTAACTCGTCCTTGAGTTGAAGGACTTCTATGGTCTAAATTCATGCTCAAATGGTTTCACATACTACAAACTTGATTAACATGCCAAATTGGCATAGGATTTAAGGCTCGGGGATTATCAACGCATCAGAGTCATATATTTTATTCTAGCCCGAAATGCGGGGCGTTACATTATCCCCCCCTTGGGATCATTCGTCCCCGAATGATGACGCGGAAATAGTCACGCATGATTTCAAACAGATTCATACATACAAGGAAACATAAAGCAAGAATTGTACATTTCAATTCGTCTCTTGCTGATTTAAATAGGCTCTGGTATCTCGCTTTCATGTCATGCTCTGACTCCCAAGTTGCTTCTTCAACTTTCTGATTTCGCCATAACACTTTAACTGAGACTATCTCTTTACTACTCAATTTTCTCACTTGTCGATCTAGAATTTCCATAGGCTCTTCCTCGTAAGACAAGGAATCGCTCACCTTGATTTCATCAATGGGCACCACCAAAGAGTGATCTCCGATGCACTTCTTCAACATGGATATGTGGAATACTGGATGAACCGAACCCAAACTTGCAGGCAGTTCTAATTCATACGCAACTCCACCTATTCTTCTTATAATCTGATACGGGCCTATATAGCGAGGACTTAGCTTACCCCTCTTCCCAAAACGCATAACCCCCTTCATGGGAGAAACTTTGAGGAAAACCCAATCTCCAATCTCAAACTCTAACTCTCTTTTCCTGACGTCGGCATAGGATTTCTGACGACTTTGAGCTGCCTTTAGTCGTTCCATAATGAGTTTCACATCCTCCATTGCTTGATGAACAAGATCAGGCCCATACATCTGCATCTCACCTACTTCATACCAGCCTATTGGAGACCTACATCTCCTACCATACAATGCCTCAAAAGGTGCCATCTTAATACTAGAGTGGAAACTGTTGTTATAGGCAAACTCTATCAGTGGCAAGTGATCAACCCAACAACCTTTAAAGTCTATCACATAGGCCCTCAACATGTCCTCCAGGGTCTGGATGGTGCGTTCCGCTTGCCCATCAGTCTGAGGGTGGAATGTTGTACTTAAGTTCACCTGGGTACCTAAACCTTTCTGAAACGATCTCCAAAACTGAGAAGAAAACTGCGTACCTCGGTCGGATATGATGGAGACAGGCGCTCCATGCAAACGGACAATTTCTGCAATGAACAGCTTGGCATAATCTTCCCCCGAATAGTTAGTCCTGACAGGCAGAAAGTGAGCTGACTTGGTCAGCCTATCTACAATCACCCATATAGAGTCATACTGATTTCGGGACTTCGGAAGTCCTGTAATAAAGTCCATATTGATCATTTCCCACTTCCACAAGGGCAACGCTATTTCTTGGGAAGTACCTCCTAGCCTCAAATGTTCTACTTTCACTTGTTGGCAATTCAAGCACTTAGAAACAAAGTTAGCCACATCTCGCTTCATATTATTCCACCAAAACAGAGATTTCAAATCATGGTACATCTTAGTAGAACCAGGATGAACAACATACCTCGAGGTGTGCGACTCATCAAGAATTCTTTCTCGAAGCCCGTCGACATTCGAAACACATAATCTACCCTGAAACCTCAGAATGCCATCACCATCAATTTCAAAAGGCATCACCTTCTGTTGACCCACATCTTTCTTGATTTGCATCAAGATGGGATCTTCACCCTGCTTCTCCTTCACTTCAGTACAAAGAGATGACTTAGCTAACTCACGAACAACCACCCCTCCATCTTCGAAATCTAATAGTCGCACTCCTATATTTGCAAGGCGGTGAATATCCTTCACCATCTCTTTCTTTTCTTCTCCTACGTGAGAAAGGCTGCCCATAGACAATCTGCTGAGGGCGTCGGCTACAACATTTGCCTTGCCCGGATGGTAATGCAGACTCATATCATAGTCTTTCAGGAGTTCCAACCACCGCCTCTGCCTGAGATGCAATTCTTTCTGTGAGAAAACATACTGCAGACTCTTGTGATCAGTGAAGATATCAATATGAACACCGTACAAGTAGGGCCGCCAAATCTTAAGGGCAAACACCACAGCCGCTAGTTCCAAGTCATGAGTAGGGTAGTTCCGCTCGTGTACCTTCAACTGCCTAGATGCATAAGCTACCACCTTACCATGTTGCATTAAAACGCAGCCAAGTCCCACATGGGACGCATCATAGTAAACCACAAAACCATCAACACCCTCGGGAAGAGTCAAAACAGGTGCAGTGGTCAGTCTGTCTTTCAACTTCTCAAAACTATTTTCACATAAATCAGACCACACAAACTTTGCCTTTTTCTGAGTCAGTTTGGTGAGTGGAGCCGCTATGGTTGAAAAAACCTCTACGAATCTTCTGTAATAACCTGCCAAACCCAAGAAACTCTGAATATCGGTTGGAGTCGTGGGTCTGGGCCATTTTCTCACCGCCTCAACTTTCTGGGGGTCCACTCTAATCCCGTCACTGGACACAATATGCCCTAAGAAGGCAATGGCATCTAGCCAGAACTCACACTTGGAAAATTTGGCATACAACCGTTGATCCTTAAGGGTCTGGAGAATGATTCGAAGGTGATCGGCATGATCCTCCTTACTCTTAGAATAAATTAGAATATCATCAATAAATACAATGACAAACGAGTCAAGAAACTGACGAAAAACTCTGTTCATAAGATCCATGAAGGCTGCAGGGGTATTAGTTAACCCGAAGGACATGACAAAAAACTCATAGTGACCATATCGGGTTCGGAAAGCTGTTTTGGGAATGTCTGACTCCCTAACTTTCAACTGATGATAGCCCAAACGAAGGTCTATTTTTGAAAAACATCTAGCACCCTGAAGCTGGTCAAAAAGATCATCAATCCTAGGAAGAGGATATTTGTTTTTAATTGTGACCTTATTCAACTGACGGTAATTTATGCACATACGAAGGGAACCGTCTTTATTACGCACGAAAAGTATAGGTGCACCCCAAGGAGATACACTGGGGCGTATAAATCCCTTATCTAGGAGGTCTGCTATCTGCTCTTTCAACTCTTTTAGCTCTGCGGGAGCCATTCTATATGGCGGAATAGAAATGGGATGGGTATCTGGCAACACATCAATACCAAACTCTATCTCCCTATCAGGGGGTATCCCTGGGAGATCTTCGGGAAAGACTTCTGGAAATTCATTCACCACAGGGACAGACTGAAGAGGAGGATTTTCAACTTTAGAGTCCTTGACTCGAATAAGGTGATACAAAAAACCCTTAGAAATGAGTTTTCGGGCTCTAAGATAAGATATAAAGTGCCCTTTGGGTGCTAAAGAATGCCCCTCCCATTCTATCATTGGTTCATTCGGGAAGGAAAAGGTAACTCTACGGGTCCTACAATCCAATATGGCGTAGCATGAATGGAGCCAATCCATCCCTAAGATAGCATCAAATGCAACCATGTCCAACTCTATAAGGTCTGCCACCGTATCCCGACTACCAACAGTCACCACACAACCCCTATATACTTTTCTAGCAACAACAGAATCCCCCACCGGGGTAGAAACAGAAAAGGGTTCAGAAATTACACTGGGCTCAAACCGAAAACCAACAGCCACATAAGGGGTCACATAGGATAAGGTAGATCCGGGATCAAGTAACACATAAACATCACGGGAAAAGATTTGTAACGTACCAGTAACGAAGTCTGGGGAAGCTTCCGCCTCCTGGCGGTTGGTCAAGGCATATAACCGGTTGCGACTGTTCTCGACAGCTGATGTGGGACCCTTCTGAGATGGGGATAGCGCTGTGGAATTTCCCTGAAACTTTGCACCACCAGCACTCCTCCTAGCAGATGGACAGTCCCTCTGAAAATGGCCTGATTGACCACATGAATAACATACAAGTGTGCCCAACTGACATTTCCCCGGATGATTCTTACCACAATTTTCACATCGCGAGTAAGTGTGATGCTGCTGAGCCACACTACCCTGCGACTGAGTATCTGGTGCTCTAGATCTATGAGGAGTCTGAAAGCTCTGAGTCTGTCTATTTGCAGGGGGTCTGGGCGCTGGGGCGCTGGCCGCTAACTGTGTATTATTCCAAAACCTCGCCTTCTTCGATCACCTATTTCCCCAATTACTACTCTGCGGCTGACTCTGGTGCCGATCCGTAGATTTGATTCTCTTGGCCTGTCTGTCCTTCCCTCTAGATTCAGCGATCTTTCTCTTCTTCTCTTCCACCTGCTACATGTGGACTGTCAATCTAGCAAAGTCTAACTCCCTATTCAGCATTTCCCCCTGGCACTCAAGTATCAGGTTATCAGCATGGCCGGATGCAAATTTCCTCATCCGGGCTCTCATATTGCTAGTCAATTCTGGTGCATAGCGGGCTAGTTGATTAAACTTCAAAGTGTACTCTTGTACACTCATACTGCCCTGCTTCAGATTCATGAACTCTTCTGCTTTGGCCTCCCTCAACTCCAGAGGAAAAAATCTGTCAAGGAAAGCTTCTACAAACTCACCCCAAACTGTGGGCTCAGCACTCTCACCTTTTGCATTTTCCCAGTCTGCATACCACTGATTTGCAACATCCTTAAGCTGATAAGTTGCCAATTCCACTCCTTCAATCTCATCTACATGCATTACCTTAAAGATCTTCTCCATCTCATCCACAAACTCCTGTGGATCTTCCTCCACCTTTGTACCAGTGAACTTGGGTGGATTCATCTTCATGAAATGCCCGACTCTAGTAGCCTCAGACGTAATGGATGCATACCCAATATCTTCCGATCGTTGATCTTGGTTAGCTACTAGTTGTGTCAGTATATGGATAGACCGTCTGAACTCTGCATTTGAGATATCTCTCTGAGCAGTTGGTGGACGGTTGGCATTAGTCCGCGGAACCTGAGGTGGACTGATTAGGACTGGAGGGACTCCCGGAGTAGGGACAGGTTCTGGCGTGGGAGCTCTATTACGGGTCTGCATCCCATGGGTGGGATGGACCACATCTGCCTGAGCACTCTGATCGATGTTGCGACAGGGAGGCATAATCGTGTTTCACTGTAATACAAGAGATCATTGATTAGGGGACAGTTTAGACTCTGAAGCACGAACTAAATCACAAAGAATGGAAACATTCCTAAACGCCTAGTAGCCTCCTGTTTATAAGTGTGGCGCGCTACACACCCATAAACAAGACTCTACCCGACGCAATTTCGCAGACACCCTGGGACCATGAACCATGCTCTGATACCAAGTTTGTCACGACCCAAGCCTAGGCCCTAGCCGTGACGAGCATCCCGAACCATGAAGGCCCGGAACACCCATTCTCTGTCTGGTTATCATGCACAACATTCATAATCATAATAAAATACGGAATTGAATCTGAGTACGGAAAAAATGGTCAAGATCTGCAACATTTCTGAATAATTCTATCTGACATCAGTCTACGAAATCTCTACTATGAACATAAACATTTGTCTGAAAAGAAACTGGGACAAGGCCCCCAGTAAACCAAAACATAATAAATAAGATAATGTCTGTCATAATTAGGCCTTCCGAATAATAGAAGGCTCACCACTGTGAGATCAAGTCTGCAAGCCTGAGAATGTCTACTGAGTAGCTGGACCCCTAGACTGTGCCTCAAAACCTGGAAGGAGGGGGGGTCGGCACAAAAGTACTGGCACGCGAAGCACTCCAAAAATAGCATAATAGAACATACATATATATATATATATATAATGAGTGAAAGCAAATTTTTCATCAAGACATCATGTATAAAACTGTTTTTGAAAAATACATGGGCACTTTCTGAAAACATGCAACCTGTCTATTCATTTCAAATCATGATCTGTGTTTTACTTCTGAGTTAGGTGGTGTTCCCCTACAAGTCTGAATATTCCACGGGCTGTATGGAATCCGCCATTGACTCGGCGGGGAAGCCCCCAACCCAAGTGTGCCGCAAGGGTTGGAGTGTCTGAGTCTGATATGCCACAGGACATTTAAGTCAGCGCATAATAATATACCCGGGTCGGCAAACCACGGTTTTAGGCAAAGAGTTGTCTGAACTCCCACCTTCTTCAGGGAACCACCTAAGCTCTCTTTATGCCCTATTTTAGCCTTTTCTGAACATGTATAATTCTGAAAATTTCTAAATCATGAAAGTCTGAAAAAAAATCTGATTTCTGAACTAGTCTGTGTCTGTTATGGCATTTGTCTGAGTTGCTATCGTCATACCAAGACTTGCAAGTCCTATTTCTGAGCCATAATGTATTAAGCAAGAGCTTTCATTCAAAACATAGTTTAGACCACCCAAAACATGCAACTGATGTAAAGGATTTCATATTCCGAACTTAAAGTTCAATTCATGCAGAAATTTCATCAAACATATGGTGGTCATGTGCATTTTGGCAAAACCATGCATTCTTTCATTACATGCATATTCAACATTCACAACCCTCTCTTTCGTGTTCAAAATCATATTCCAAAACAATTTATATTACGTGAAACATGGAAAACTTTACATTAAGAGAGGGTTTCGTGAAAATTATGCTCTAAATTCATATTTCAGGACAACCACATATATACGTATACATATAATTTTCAATCACTTTGGGGGAAAGCCAAAAGGCCAAAACAGTATCATTAAAGCTTCTAAAACATAAGTATGTACATGAATTCGAAAACCCCGTTCTTAAAACATGATTTCTATGCCCGTGAGTTTTTAGGAAAACCCCGCGTACCTTGTTCTCCATGAATTTTTGGTGTCTATCGAAGCCTACGTCGAGAGGATTCCGAATCTGTAATTTGTTTCACGAAGAAGTTTCGGAATGATCGGTCCTTCAAGCTTATTTTCTCAAACCCTAGTTGCTCCTTCTCTTAAGTTCTTGAAGGATTAGATTTTGGGATTTTATAGGAGGCTTCAATGTTGTTAATAGGCCCAAATCCATTTAGGAGTGGGTAAGGACGATTTTGGGTTTTGTAAGGACTAACTTGCACTTAAAGTAACTCAAAACGAAGTGTTTTCGTCACCTGAAACCATAGGTATGCACCGCCCTTTGCATCGCATAGACTAGGATAGGCTCCGCCCTTTGCATTGCCTAAATTTACATAGGCGCCGCCCTATGCATCGCCTATATTTGCATAGGCGCCGCCCTAGGCATCGCCTATATGTGCGTAGGCGACACAGTCAACTTTGAAAGGCCATAACTTCTTCACCGGTTGTCCGTTTTAGGCGAATTTGGTATCGTTGGAAATCTTATTCAATTATATATAATTTGGTATATAGTAGGCCACCCAGTTCATCATATACAATGAGTTATGGTCAATAGAATTTGACACAAATTACAACATCCACTAAAACTTAATCGATCGAAATAGTTTTAACTCGTCCTTGAGTTGAAGGACTTCTATGGTCTAAATTCATGCTCAAATGGTTTCACATACTACAAACTTGATTAACATGCCAAATTAGCATAGGATTTAAGGCTCGGGGATTATCAACGCATCAGAGTCATATATTTTATTCTAGCCCGAAATGCGGGGCGTTACAGGTCTTTGTTCCATGGGATTTGGCATTTGGTAAGTGGTATATTGCGGGGGTATTAGGTTCGGATTTGGTGGTGGAGTTTGAGTTCCAAGTCCCTCTTGTTGGACTTGGTTCATTTGGTGATGTAATGGTCTTTGTAGGGTCCAGTTAGGGGATGTTTGGGGTGGGTTTAGTGGCTGGTTTTATAAAGTATAGGATCTTTGGACTTGAGGTGTTTAGAATTGTGGAGATTTTGGTGGACATAGTCTATCAACCCTCTCTCTAATTCTAATTATGTCACCCCTCATTGAACCCATATCACTCCTTATAGCATCATTTTCGCTCTTTATTTCTTGACTTAAGGCCTCTATTTGGGCCATCAAAGCTCTCATAATATCATTTCCCAAAGGTTGGGAAGTAG
The DNA here is from genome assembly GCA_030864225.1 of Capsicum baccatum var. pendulum. Taxonomy (NCBI): domain Eukaryota; kingdom Viridiplantae; phylum Streptophyta; class Magnoliopsida; order Solanales; family Solanaceae; genus Capsicum; species Capsicum baccatum. The sequence goes on along the minus strand of CM061555.1, from coordinate 235,688,759 downwards.
TACCTTCAGTTTCCATGGAAAATGTACATACGAAGTGCAAAAAACAGCAAGCAAAATAACCTACAAAATGAGCAAACGAGTTAGTTCAAAAGCCTCACTTCACTCACACTAAACCTCACCTCACACTTGGCTTCACAAGTGTTGGAGAACCGGCAATACTTGGCAAGTTACTTGAGAGGTGAGAAGCTTTGAATCGTAATGGATCTTCATTTGAAACGACTCAAAATAAGTGATGCACGAACTTAAACCAACAAAAATACTATGACTTGAAAATGAGAAAAGCACCCAAAAATCGAAGACGCGAAACAACGGACTCTAATCTAATTACCAAACTAGTAGGTAATTACTAACTTACTAATTAGGGATAGAATTGACTTATAAGAACTAGAATAAACAAAAACTAGAAACTAGAAAAAATCTAATTTTAGGGTCGAACTTTGGTTGAGCACAAGTGATGACGTGGCACTACGTGGTTGGTTGTCACCCTTCGAAATTTCAACTTTTCCAAAAAAAAAATTCAGCCAAACACCCTTAGGAAAGAAGATAATTCAGTTTTGGGAGGGAAAATGTTCAAGTTTGAAGCCCTCTCAAGCTTCAAAATGGATGAGACATGAATTGGTCCCCCTAATAAATGCACTTGTACTTTGTTTGTCCCCTTGTCCCTCCTCTTTTTGGAAGAATGGATTATTCTTTGAATATGCTTTTAGACAAACAACTTTTTCACACTCTTTCTTCCCTTTTTTGGATCAAACAAGAACCTTGAATACTTTTCTTCACTAAGTTATGAAGATCATGGATGAACAAGATGAATATTCAAGCGTTGACCAAGTTTGACTACCTAGCAAATGAGCTCCAAATCTGATTTTTTTTGTAGCCCTAGGTTCTTTATATCAAAACAACTTAAACCAACCAAAGATCAGCCATAAATCAAGCCTAAATCACCAAGACAAAAACGTGTATAGCACAAAAAGCTTCAAAACTCCATAGCCATGGTGGATCTAAGCTCAAACTCAACAATACTTCAATCTAAAAGTAGATCTAGACTCCCTAGGAGTTAGAGAACAAGAATCAAACACAAGAAACCTTCAAAAGAAAGTAAAAATTTGTAGATCTAAGACACTAAATTCGGATCTAACATAAGACAACACAAGACACCATTTTTTTTTTGTATTTTCTGATTTTTGACTCTTTTTTAATGAGATTTTCTATTTAAGAGTTGTGGGAACAACCCTAAACAAGGCTTTGATACCAAATGATAGCCTAACGGACTATCAAACATGAAATAGACACTAAAGGAACAAAAATCAGCAAGTTCACAAAGAGAAAACAACCCACTAGAAGGAGATGAAGAAGAAGAATTGCATGAAACTAAAGATAGATAGAGAGACCTCACTTCCACCAATGAATAGCACTAGAAGGTGTATCAAACCTTTAAACACACATCACCAATGTAAGATCAAACCACTCTCTTAGGTAACCCAAAGGAAACACTCTTCCTCAAGCACACCTTTCTTTGCCAAATTTCCTAATACAAGTTAAACCCTAACTTCAAATGTATTCAAGGAACCAATTTCGGGTTTGAGAGCTAAAACTACAAGATTAAAGCTACAATCTAAGAATAATATCCAATTTCATCAAAGTCTAATGAAAAATAAGACTAAGGAGTTTATTTATACTTACTACATTAAAGACCAAAATACCCTTAATGAAAAGGGGCTCCTATGGAGTGTAAAGAAAAAGCATAAAAAGACCATTACACCTCAATGAATGGGTGATCGTGTAGTGTTTTGATGTGGTCTTCTTCACACTTCACCATATGACTTTCCTTGAGTCTTTTTGGTCTTCACAATTATTCTTCAACACCCTGACCTCTCGGGCATCTTATCAAGGCAAGCTTCCAAGCAACCTTCCATACAGGGGATTATTCTATTGTGGGCTTAAAATGGGTCCCCCATGCGTGCTCCCGTGCCCTCAATGTGACCACAATTGGGTTCTTTTTGTGTTGGCCTCGCAGGATGTCTTCAAAAGCTAAGGTGGCCATTTGACTTGTATCAGTATGTAAAGAAACAAGGTACGAGTGATTTTTTGGTAGTTTGTCTCTATGTGGATGACATGATTTATATGGGATCATCTTAAACTTCAGTTGATGAATTTAAATCTTGCATGATGAAGTTTGAAATGTTAGATTTAGGTATTTTGCAATACTTTCTTGGTCTTCAAGTGAAACTGGTGGAGAATGGGATTTTTATTTCTCAAATGAAGTACACAAAAGACCTCTTGTTCAAGTTTGTTACACATAATTGTAAAGTGGCTGCCACACCCATGAATGCAAATGAAAAGTTTCAGCTTGAAGATGGCACAAATCTTGCCGATCCTAGTCACTACAGAAGCTTGATTGGAGGTTTCAACTACCTAACACATACTCGTCCTGATATCATGTTTTCTGTGAGTATGTTGTCTAGGTATATGCATTGTCCTACCAAGCAACATCTTGGTGCTTCCAAAAGAGTGTTGCATTATTTTGCTCGGACTGTTGACTTCGGGATTCGGTACTCCAAAGTTGCAGATTTCAGCTTGATAGGGTACAGTGATAGTGATTGGGCAGGAAATATAGATAACAGAAAGAGTACTTCCGGAAATGTTTTCAGTTTAGGATCTGGAGTTATTTCTTGGAGTTCAAAGAAACATGATGTGGTTGCATTATCATCATCAGAAGCAGAGTATGTTGCTGTAACTTCAGCAGCATGTCAGACCATATGGTTGCGAAGATTGTTGATTGACGTTTTCTATCGGCAGAAGGATGCAACAAAGATATTCTGTGATAACAAGGCAACAATTGCAATGACAAAGAATCCAATTTTTCAGAGCAGAACAAAGCACATTGACGTCCGTTATCATTTCATTCGTGACCTGACAGCAAAAGGTGATACAGAGTTAAAGTTCTGTAGTACAAGAGATCAAATTGTAGATGTCTTCACCAAGGCACTCCCACAAGCCAAGCATAATCATTTCCGGCAGAAACTTGGAGTTCGTAATTTTGAATCAAGGGGGAGTGTTGAATATTGATTCAAAGGTCGTTAGTGCTTCCTAGTTAGTTGGCAGAGTAACACGTTTGTTAGGATTCCTAGTTTAGTTGAAGCATATCTCTGTTAGTTGCTAATATTTAGGTTAGTGGATAATTAGTGTCTAGTAAGTGGGCATGTTTTCAGTAAGTGGTTAGGTTATTTTTTATTCCTATTTAAAGAGTCCTATGTAACTTTGTTTAGTTGTATGAATGAAAATTCGTGAAGTTCTCTGCAACTATATTCTTCTTCTTATACATTTCTCCTATTTTCTTCAATTTCCCAACAAAACTTTGATCTCTAACATACAAAGGCTTTCACAACCGGAGAGCACGTAGAGGAGGCCCAGATCTCCATTCCCCGCAAAAGCTATGGAGAGCATCTCTTGCTTCTTAGGATGGACCCCGATGTAATAAAACACCCTATATGTAAGGAGACCAGAAAGGGAAAGTCGCCACGATCCCTGCAGTGATTGACATGGCCCCAAAACCAGTATCAAGCGCTCCAAGGTGGTTCCTCGCAATCAGATCAAGTTAGAATGGTTCCTTGCGATAGTAACCAAGGCGGCATCTTCCATTTGGCTGCAGAAGTATAGAACCAAGTGGAGTTTAGGGCAACCAGCTGAGACTACTACAAGGCCTCGCTCAGTCAAGGATATATTCTGCATCTTCAATATGATCTAGCACCTGCAGTCACATTCAGAAGTAGACAATAAAACCTTTTTCACCAGTAAGGTCGGAAGTACTCAGAAAAGGGCAATCTAAGAAGACAAATATACTCCCACATTTTCTAGCTATGTGTCTTACTTTCTTCATCCTGTTTCGAAAAGAATGCATCATTTTAATTTCAAAATTTGCATTTGACCTTTAATGACACTCCTTTGTGGGATGGCAAAGTAGGTTTAAGACCACAAGTTTCAACGAACCGAGATATCAAACCCACCTTGAGCTGCACATGGTCATCGTCACAATCTGTCGGATCCTGTGGAAGTTGCACCTTTGGTAACTAGCCTTGCAGAAACATTTGTTGGAGGAATATCAAATCTCTTAAGCGTCAGTACACCGGCACATCTTGCTTTTACTGTTATATTGGGAGTTTGCTTGACATAAACCAGATAGTGGATTCCTCTTGGATGATTTAGAGAGATAAGGGTTATATATCCTTGCTGCTCTAGCCCACCATGAGTTGCATATGGCACAGCAGCACTTCTCTTTTCATCAACTTGTTGCTCACAGTTAAAATTCTTTTTAACACTTAGCATCTAAAAGATCCCACTTCTTGATCACCTGAAGTTTCACAAATTGCTGATGGTGTTTCTTGAAAGATATACAAAAATATAAAAGAATTAGTGATGAAAAGAGAGTATCCAAAATTGGAAAGAATTAACCTGGACTTACCCTTTATTCATTCAATTGCCATCAATCGATGCATTAATAGGCACAAGAGGATTTTAATAACACTTGCTGATGCAACTCCACTCTAAATGCCTATCAATGGCTGACTCCACCAGCCTGCATGAAAATTCTAACTCCTTGCACGCAAATCCTACTTCCGGCTGCATTGAAATTTCTGAATGACTTCAGTACCTGAAGAGTTTTCGCATGTTTGTGATGATGTATTTTATTGAAAGATTTACAAGAACTTGAGAAAAACTTAGATATCGGATAACTTTCATATTGTAGAGAGGCTATCAATAGCAGACAGTAGGCAACTCCGTGTATGTTTCAAAGAGAAACTTATGGTTGAAGTCGCCAGCATTCGGTGGCAGCGAACTCTCAGAGCTATCCCACTACGTTAATTTACACACACAAAAGTCAGGGTTGATTTTCCTAATTACCTTAAAGCTTAGTGTGATGAAAGTTCACAAACAGACAGTTCAGTTGGGACTAACAACAAGAGCAGAAACAAAAGAATAGAGAAGAACCTGTTCTGGTGGTGCTTAAGAGCTACTTGAATAACGGGATATTATTCGGGCCAAGGACCTGAAACTCGTCCCCTCCCATATCTTCAATGTATTGTTTAATCTCCAGAGCTGAATCTTCAAGTTGAGGGATCCCTACACGTTAGATAATTTTTAATGAACAAATATCCCCAAAATTAGGCGGAATCTCTGTAAGCTTATGACATCTCAACAGAACTAATTTCTCAATCATGGGAAAGGGTTCCTCTCCAACCTCCCACTTAGCAAGAGTCACTCCATCCAAATTCAAATATTTGAGATTCACAAAGGTGTCTTCCTAGCCCATGCTCCATTCCTCCCCCTGGATGATTGTTCTCGTAAGGAACAACGGTTCAAGGTTGGGCAATCTCGCTATTGTTGATAGTGAATCGGATGCCAAAGGAAAGTCAAACAATGACAATGTTTTCAAATTGGAAGGGAAGTGAAAATCCCACGACCAATTTGTAGCTACAGAGGGCCCACTGTCATTAGTGTTTGAACTTTCAAAATTTGCTATGAGGACTTCTAGTTCAGTTAGGAAATCCAATTTAGGGAACCAATATCGCTCTGCTGAATAATCCCATGATTCCTTGAGAACAAATGTAAGCCTTTGAAGATTGGGGAAACTTATGAAAATATCCTCTATTCCTTTCGCATAGGAAAGCACGGGGGGTCTCTAATACTCTCAAGTTCTCCAACTTTGAGTCCTTTGTTATCAGTATTGGTTCATCTGTATCCAAGTCAAAGAAACAACAAGCATAAATGGACAGCACTCTCAACTTTACAAGATCCCAAATAATCGGTAATAGTACCAAGGTTGATCCATCGTTTATAACCACAAAGGTTTCTAGATTCTTGAGGTTTGAGAATGATGAAGGCAGAGATTTAACTTCTGTCCCAATACATAAGAACCTCAAATGATTCAACATGCATATTTCATTCAGCAAAGAATTCTTCACCATCATAAAATAGGGATGCAGGTCCAACACTCTAAGAAGCCTCAAGTCTCTTAGGTGACATGCATCAGAAAGACGATCTTCCATCTTGTCTCCTACTATCGCCAAAGAATAGAGGTGTTTACCAGAATGCCTTTTTATTTTTTAACTGAAGAGGACGAAATTGTTGTGCTCAAAGTGTTCCTTATCATAATCAATGACCACTGTACGTGGCATCAAATCTGAAGAAGAAGATGGATCACTTGAACTTATCTTGCCAAACAACTTTTCCTCTTTAGCTTTTATCAAACAAAAGTCGTGCACAAGATCATGAATTTGGAAAGTCGGGAAATTACCTATCTCATTGAGAGCAATTACGAAGCTACTAGAAATTAAATTATTCAAATAAATTTCCATCACTTCTTCCAAACTCATCATCTCTGTCTGTTCAGCAAACCCTTCAGCACGCCAAAGTATTTTCAACACATCTCTATCCAATGTTGTGTCCTTCAGAGAACGTGCTAGGTAGAGGAAGCATAGTTTCAGGTGATGTGGTAAATGGTCATAACTTAATTCTATAACCTTCATCACATCAACTTCACTGCCGAAAATAAAGGAATTCAAATTATTTCTAACTTTAAGCCACGCAGCATTTGCCTTTTCCAAACCTGCAATAACTCCACCAAAGGAAATCCCTTACAGTTTTGGGCTATTTCTTTTCCAACATTCAATAGATCATCAGGGTAACTCTCTTTTCCAAATGCCCTTTTCTCGAATAACTCCCAACTTTCCTCTAAACTCAACAATCGAAGGTTAAGAGGATCAGTGTTGCACTTTCCATGAAAAGCCCCTTTCTTTTCTCGAGTCGTCAATATAATTCTACTTCCTTTCTCAACTTTAGGAAAAGGTCTGGTCAACTCATCCCATGTAGTAGTATACCATTCATCATCTAACACAATTAGATACCTCTTTCCATGCAATTTTCTCCGTAGCTCATCAGCAACATCAATATCGTCGCTGAACTTCAAATCCAAGCAAGTAACCTGATTGAAAAGTTTCACCAGCAACTTCTTCTCGTTATATTCTTGGTCAACAGTGCACCATGCACGAACGTCGAAATGACTACAAAATGATTCATCATTGTATACTTTGTACGCCAAAGTAGTTTTGCCCGAACCCGGCATACCGGTGATTGAAATGACGTCAAGATCTTTCGGCCCACTGGTGAGCTTACTAATTAACCAGTTTGTCTCTTCCTTAAAACCTACAATTATTTTAGCAGCCGTCAATGACTTTCTTTCAACTGTCTTCTTGGTACAGTTTACTACAGTGAGGCTCCTGTTCTTGGGAATCTTCTCCGATATATTGGAGACTTCTTCTTTGATAAGCTTGATCTTTTTTATCGTAATGGGAAGTGAGAAAATCAGATGTATTAAACCATTATCTCGTACGATAATTGAATTTATGACATCTTTTGCCTCATATGCCACATCTAAAACACGAGCTCAGAGATCTTTATTCAATTCTTGCTCAATGTTCATGAAGGAAGATCTTATGAATTCTAGGTCTTCTTTCACCTGTCCAATTTCTTCCTTTATCAATGCGATCGAATAAGAATTGGAATCCAGCAAATCTTTTAAGTGTATGTGTAGAAGATGCATGAAGTGCGGTCCATCACTCATGGGGAAGCACCATTGACATGAGTCTGGGGCTTTCAAATAAACTTTTTCAAGATCTTCCTTGAGGAGTTCAATATTTTCCACCAAGTCTCGAGTTGCACGACTTGTTTCATCGGTGCTCTCTTCATTCCTTGATTTTTCTTCTAATTCACGAACAAGTGTTGATACCTCCCTGGTAAGTGCTACAACACGTGCCAAAAGATCAAATAGTTTGTCATGATGAATAATGTCCTTGGGCATATCAGTAACAATAACCAATAGGAACTCTATCATGACATGAATGTTTCGAGCCCCTGAAGTGCTAGGGGTAATAACAGTTACCATGTGTTCTTGTAGATGAATCAGATACTCTCTAAGGATGTCTGGAGAGGTTTCAAGGAGTTGTTTAATAAAGCATCCAACTTCTGCTGATGGTGAAGCTTTGAAATTTGTATAACATATTTGCATCACCTCCAGTTCAATTGGAATAATCTTAATGAGTAGATGTGCTAACTTGTAGAGTCAAGAGTCTACGTCAAGTCGATCATTCCAAAGGAAGAGTCCAACTCTCTCAGCCATGAGTTGAAACTGAGGCAAGACATACTCGACAATCTCGCGCTCAATGCAACCATTTACTATTAACCCATGGAAATCTTTAATGTTACCAGACACATTCTTAAGAATCTCATACTGTCAACGTAGGAGTTAGGTTAACCGTTGTGTGTAGTGTTAAGGGTCCAAGATTACCATATTCTTGGATTCTTAAGATTATACTAACCAAGGTCTAACTATCTATCCATTTTGTTTATGTTGTAATCGTTTGTTTGTGTTCTTGTAATTCAAATCCGTGACTTGTTGTTCTTGTTCCATTGTTGTTGTTCTTCATCTTGTTGTTGTTAACATAGTTTGTTGTTAGCTGTTTTTAGGTGATAAACACATCAATACGTTGTGTTCTTTTTGTTGTTTGTTGAATCCGAGTGTGGTCTTCAAAAGGTTCCTCGGATCTTTGATCTTGTGGACTGATTTTGAAGTGTGTTTCGTGTTGTCCTCGTAATTCTTGTATCATGTCCCAATGTGTATAAACATCAAATGATTCAACATGCCTATTTCATTCAGCAAAGAATCTTTCACCATCATAAAAGAGGGATCCAGTTGCAACACTCTCAGAAGCCTAAATTCTCTTAGGTGACATGCATCAGAAAGACTGTTGACCATCTCGTCTCCAGTTATCGACAAAGAAAAGAGGTGTTTACCAGAATGCCTTATCATTTTTGAATCAAGCAGGACGAACTTGTTAGGCCCGAAGTGCTCCTTATCATAAACAATGGTCACCATGCGTGGCATCAAATGTGAAGAAGCAGATGGATCACTTGAACTTATCCGGACGAACAACTTTTCCTCTTTTGCTTTTATCAAATAAAAGTCGTGCACAAGATAATGAATTTGGCAATGCGGGTAATAACCTATCTCATTGAAAGCAATTATCAAGCTACTGGAAATTAAATTATCCAAATAAATTTCCATCACTTCTTCCACACTCATCATCTATTTGTTCAACAATCCCTTCCGCACGCCAATATATTTTCAACTTATCTTTGTTGATTTTTTTTGTCCTTCAAATAACTCGCAAAGTTGAGAAAACATGGCTTCGTATGATGAGGTAAATGGTCATAACTTAATTCTAGAACCTTCATCGCATCAACTTCATGGTTCAAAATAAAGGAATTTAAATTATTTAGAACTTCAAGCCACACAGACTTTGTCTTTTCCAAACATGCAATTACTCCAGCAATCAGATCAACAACCAAAGGAAGTCCCTTACAATTTTGAACTATTTCTTTTCCGATATCCAAGAGTTCAACAGGGCAACTCTCTTCTCCAAATGCCCTTTTCTCTAATAACTCCCAACTCTCTTCTAGTCTTAGCAATCGAAGGTTAAGAGGATAAGTGTTTCCCTATCCATGAAAAGCCACATCCTTTTGCTGAGTCGTCAAAATAATTCTACTTCCTTTCTCAGCTTCAGGGAAAGGTCTTGTTAAATCATCCCATGTCGTAGTATCCCACACGTCATCTAACACAATTAGGTACCTCTTTGCATACAATTGTTTCCGCAGCTTGTCGGCAACATCAATTTCGTCGCTGAACTTCAAATCCGAGCCAGTAACTTGATTAAAAAGTATCACCAACAAATTCTTCTCGTCATATTCTTGGTCGACTGCGCACCATGCACGAAGGTCGAAATGACTACAAACTGATTCATCAGTGTATACTTTGTACGCCAAAGTAGTTTTACGCGAACCCGGCATACCAGTGATTGAGATGACATCTAGATTTGCTGGTCCACTGGTGAACTTCCTAATTAACCAGTTTGTCTTCTCCTTAATGCCTACAGATATTTTACCACCCATCAATGACTTGCTTTCAACTGGCTTCTTGGGAGAGTTTACAACATTGAGTCTTTTGTTCTTGGGAATCTTCTCGGATATATTGGAGACATCTTCTTTGATAAGCTTAATCTTTTTTATGGTAAGGGGAAGTGAGAAAATAAAATGTATGAGACCATTATCTCGAACAATAATCGAATCAATGACATCTTTTGCCTCGTATGCCACATCTAAAATACGTGCCCAAAGATCTTTACAAAATTCTTGATCAATGTTTGTGAAAAAAGATCTTATGAATTCTAAGTCTTCTTTCACCAGCCCAATTTCTTCCTTTATCAATGCAATTGAATAAGTATTGGAATCTAGCAGATCATTCAAGTGTATTTGTAGCAGATGCATGAAGAGCGGTCCATCATTCATGGGGAAGCAACATTGATATGGGTCCGGGGCTTTCAGATAATCATTTTTGAGATCTTCCTTGAAGAGTTCAATATTTTATTGATGGTAGGACTTGTACACTAGTTTATTTAAGTTATACATACCGTTTTAGTTTTGAATTCAATTCCATTCAGTTCAGCTTTGAAGATTAGTTAAACGTTTATTGCCTAACAACTATGGTGAGGTGGTGGTGGGGTAAAAAGAAATATCCCCTCCTTCTCAATTCATGTGTCGCTTTTCGAATTTCGAGATTTAAATAAATTTATCTTTGACCGTAAATTTTCATATATCGTTTAAATATTTTGGATTGTCAATATTTGTGACTTATATCCTTTGCTCATTTGGTAACTTGAACTCACAACCTTTTGGTTTCTTTTAGAAGATTTGAAATACTTTTAAAATCAGTTTAGAATTTTTTTTATTCAATGATATAATTCTGTAAACAAAACACATATATTATACGCACTATTTATTAAACAGCAAGGATATATATGCACCACTTTTTAAACGAGGAATATATCTTCTCTAATTCACAAATTTGAAGGTGATATCTCACCCTTTTCTCTTTAAAAAACAAATCAAAAAGTCCATTTTTTTAAAACCCAAACAACAATTTTTTTTTAACCCAAAACCTTCAATGTAAACCAAATTGTTACATTTATTAATCCTAGTGAGGGACAAACCATTCACTAACAAGCAAACACGAACTAGAAGAGAATCACATATTTTATTTATCATAATAGAGTTTTACGACATAGAAGAAATCAAATATTTTACAATCATCACAGAGTTTATAACATATTCTAACAAATAATGATACCAAATTAATGGTACAAAATACAAGAACAAAAAACGAAAGTAGATTATGCATACTCACACTACCTCCTTGTACATGTGAAATTATTTGAAATATACATGGTCATTGTCACAATGTAATGAATCAATGTCCCACATTGGAAAAAAAGAGAAATGCTAAAGGGGTTATAAGCCAATGGGTTCTTCCATCTATTAAATTAGTCTTGTGGGTTAGGCTCTCCCGTTTGGTTTGGTTTATAACATTGGTACTTTCATTGAGAGTCCCTAGAGTCATTGACTCAATGAATTTCTCAAGGTGATTTGTTGTTGCTTTTGGCCACACAAATATGGATTGGAAAAGGCAGTCACTATCATGAAGATGTTTAACACACTACTCACTGGTTCTAACAATTATTCAAGGGAGTTGCAAGCTATTTTTATATATCAATTGTGTTGTACGATGCTTGCAGTGTTTGGATCAAAAAGATTTCCAAACCAGCATCACTCATATGCTTTTACAACAGCAAGAACCGAGGAGTCCTATGGTTATTGCATGTTGCTACCTGGTGAACATCAAATCCAACTATGCACCATCAAACTTTGGTCACAATTTAACTTACTTTTTGTTGGATTCCTTGTCTTGAACCTTGAGGACAAGGTTCTTATTGAGGATGGGGGTATTGTTATGAATTCAGTCATGGGCTTTAGACTTGCATGAGGTGAAGTTACAGCCCAACAAAAGTGTGAATTTCCTTTGAGATCCAGGTTAGGCAAACACCTTAAATAGGAGCAATTCCCTACTGAAGAGATTATGCAAATTATGTTAAAGCTCCAGCTTAGTCTATATCCTTTCATCTCCCCTTCAATGGTCTATTATCTCATCTCCTTCTAATTACCTTCTCCCTCTGTTACTCGTAGATTTCTCATTAGTGTTTGTCCATTGTTACTTTGTCAATCGAATTCTTATTTGTATTCGGATTTGGAAGTATAATATATATATTAGAGTTGTGTGAAATTGAGGTTGTTACACACAACTTGCTGGATATTGTGAAAGTTATACCCTTCTTGTCACAGTAAGGGATCTTGGAGCAACATCAAGCCTCTTATGCTATCGAATGATTTAGGTAGCTGCCCGAGCAATATATCTGCAGGGATGGGGCTAGTGCAACAGCTACGGGGTACACGATAACAGTTGAAGCAAGAATAGCAGCCTGTGCAGCTAAATTGTTCACACATGCAGAGTAGGCTACCACAGCAATATTGGCGAATTCATCCTACTGAGCTTCGTTTTCTTCCATCACATGTGCATCAACTTGTTGCTCAAGTAAGAAATAAGAAATGGTCCTATCAAGTAAACAACTAAATAAATTGCACCCTTCTTAGCATATGGTTATGTTGGAAAGTTGCACCCTTCTTGGCAAGTTGCCTCAAACAAAGGGCTCATGGAGCAATATCAAATCTCTTAAAGAGTCAATACACCTGCACATGTTGCTTTTACTCTTATATCAGGAGTTACTTCATGTATGCTTGACATAAAACGGATAGTGGATTCTTCTTTGACGCTCTAGGAAGTTGCCTGTGGTGATATATCCGTGCTGCTCTTGAATAATTCCGAGCAACAGTTTGTTCATCCTCATCCATACCCTTCCTGCATTAGATTTTGAATTAATGAGCATCTAAAGAGTAGCAGCTAACTGCAACAGCAATTATATTCCAACATTGTCAAATTAATTGTATTTCAGAAAGCACTAAACAATTAGCCATATATATGGATATATTGAACATCAGACTCTTACCATGATTATGAAACTGAAGATAACACGCTTGGAATCAAAATACAAAATAAATGTCAGATAGCATTTCTCGGAACACTAACCATATGCATCAGGGTCTGAAGGAGACAGACTTGTTGATATCGCCCTCCGTGTAGAATGTGCTTGCCACCTTAAAACTGGGGCCACAAGCTGGTGACTGCTTAAACATCACCTCATTAAGTTATTTATTTGAGTTTGTCAACCAAAGTTAATGAACTTAAAGGTGTCACCTGCAGAAAAGAAACCATGGTTAAAAGATATTAGTGAAGAAAATAAGATTACCCAAAATTTGAGGTTTCACTTTTCCTTTTCAAAGATCGGATAACTCTTCGGATACGTATTATTTGTATTATTTTAAAAAGTTTGTTATGATTAGTATAGTATAGAAGCTTACAGTTTCACATGAATGTAATGTTCTACAACATCAGCTATATAAACATCTTGATCATTAAATACATCAGCCTTTCAACACCAAACGCTTTCAATGGTTGATTCCACCAGCCTGCGTGACAATTATAACTCCTTGTAGGCAGAGAGCCCACTTCTTGTTGCATAGGAATTTCTCAATGACTTCAGTACCTGAAGAGTGTTCACATGTTTGTGATGATGTATTTTATTGAAAGATTTACAGAAACATGAGCAAAACTGAGATATAGGATAACTTTCATATAGTAGAGAGGCTGCCGACCTTCTTTTCCAATAGCAGTCGGTGGCAACTCCATGTATGTTTCAATGAGAAACTTACAGTTGAAGTCGCCGGCTTTCGGTGGCAGAAAAGTCACAGTGCAAGGCATAGCAGCGGGAGGTGAACTGAGAATGAAGGAGGAGCTGAGGGCAGCAAGGAAGGCTTCTGTTTTGACAGGGACAGAGAATGTTTGTGGGAAAGAAAGAAACTTTTATTATTTATGCTTCAGATTAGAAGTTCTTTAGACATATGTATGACAGAGAATGTTAGTGTTAACATGTAGGACGTACCAATGACTTGTTCGCTTCCTCCGCTCTTTTCTCCATTTTTCCTTCTTCCCAAAGTAGCTTCTCCTACCCTTCATTTCTGGATCTCATGGTCTGAAGCATAAAACTTTAAAAGCCATAGAAGGAAACAATTTTGCAGTAGTCAGACATATAAAGACATTTTCGAGATATTGGGCAAGTTCAAACATCAATGGTGTTTATAAAATGTTATCCCACAATGTTAATTTACACACACATCCCAAAAGAAAAAGTAGTTTATACGATAAAGAAGAAAACAGAAGACCCAAATATTCAAGAAAACAAAACCTATAACTATATAGTTATTCAAGCACTGCTGATTTACCAAGATAGCAGATGTATAATTATTAACAGCTAACATTTCTGGATGAGATGGTTGCACACATCCGCAGAGTTGCATGGAATCAACAAATCAACTTAATTATTTGCTCATTTTCTATTTACCATTCACAAACAGTTCAATTGAGACTTTCATCAAACTACGTGTTCTGTGTGGACATCTTTTTGCACTGCGGCAATTGCCACTAAAAGAATCATGGAGAAGAACCTGTTCTGTTGGTGCTCGAGATATTTCGACCTTAAGCGTGTCCCCTCCCGTCATACCATCAACATATTGTTTAATCTTCAGAGCTGAGTGTTCAAGTTGAGGGCTCTTGTAAAGTTCGATAAATTTCAATGAAGAAATATTTCCGAAACTAGGCGGAATCTCCTCAAGCTTATGACATTCCCACAGTGCTAATTTCTCAAGCACGGGAAAGGATTCCTCTCCAAGATCCCACTTAGCAAGAGTCACTTCTTCAAAACACAAATATTTGAGATTCTCAAGAGGTGTCTTCCTCCCCCATGTTCCACATTCCTCCCCCTGGATGATTGTTTTCATAAGGAACTCTTCAAGATTGGGCAGTCTCGCTATTGTTGATAGTGAATCGTATGACAAAGGAAAGTCATACAACAACAATGTTTTAAAATTGGAAGGGAAGTGAAAATCCCACGACCAATTTGTCGCTACAGAGGGCCCACTTTCTTTTGTGTTTGAACTTTCAAATTCTACTCTGAGGAAATCTAGTTTGCTTAGGAAATCCAATTTCCGGAACCAATATCTCTCTATTAAATAATCCCATGATTCCTTGAGAATAAATGAAAGCTCTTGGAGATTGGGAAACCTTTAGGGAAGCACGAGTTTGCCTAATTCTCTCAAGTTCTCTAACTTTGAATCCTCTGCTATCAGTATTGGTTCATCTGTATCCATATCAAAGAAAGAACAACCAGTCACGTTCAGCACTCGCAACTTTACAAGATCACAAATATTCGGTAATAGTACCAAGGTTGATCCTTCGTTTTTAACCCATAGGGTTTCTAGATTCCAGAGGTTTGAGAAAGATGAAGCCAAGGATTTAACTTCTGTCCCAATTCTTAAGAACGTCAAATGATTCAACGTGCATATTTCATTCAGAAAAGAATCTTTCACAATGATAAAAGAGGGATCCAGCATCAACGCTCTAAGAAGCCTCAAGTCTCTTAGGTGACATGCATCAGAAAGACGATCTTAGTTATCAACAAAGAATAGAGGTGTTTACCAGAATGCCTTTTCTTTTTTGAACTGAACAGGGCGAAATTGTTAAGCTCAAACTGCTCCTTATTATACACAATGTTTACAATTCGTGGCATCAAATCTGAAGATGAAGATGCATCACTTGAACTTATCTCTCCAAACAACTTTTCCTCTCTTGCTTTTATCAAACAAAAGTCATGTACAAGATCATGTAGTTGGCAAGTTGGGTTATCACCTATCTCATTGAAAGCAATTACCAAGCTACTGGAAATTAAATTATCCAAGTAAATTTCCATCACTTCTTCCAAACTCTTCGGCATGCCAATACATTTTCGACAAATCTCTGTTGATTTCTGTGTCCTTTAGATAAGATGCAAGGTAGAGAAAGCAGGGCTTGATGTGATGAGGTAAATGGTCATAACTTAATTCTATAACCTTCATCACATCAACTTCACTTTTCAAAATAAAGGAATTCAAATTATTTCGAACTTCAAGCCACACAGACTTCATCTTTTCCAAACCTGCAATGACTCCAGCAATCAGATCAACAACCAAAGGAAGTCCTTTACAATTTTGGGCTATTTCCTTTCCAACTTCCAGTAGTTCATCAGGGCAACTCTCGTTTCCAAATGCCCTTTTCTCTAATAACTCCCATCTCTCTTCTAATTTTAGCAACCGAAGCTTGAGAGGATCAGTGTTGCGCTTTCCATGCAAAGCCACTTCCTTTTGCCGGGTCGTCAAAAGAATTCTACTTCCTTTCTCAACTTCGGTCCACTGGTGAGCTTAGTAATTAACCAGTTTGTCTCCTCCTTAAAACCTAAAATAATTTTACCACTTGTCAATGACTTTCTTTCAAGTGGATTCTTGGGAGCGTTTACAACAACGAGGCTCTTGTTCTTGGGAATCTTCTCAAGTAAATTGGAGACATCTTCTTTGATAAGGCTAATCTTTTTTATTGTGATGGGAAGTGAGAAAATAAGATGTAACAGACCATTATCTCTTACGATAATTGAATTGATGACATCTTTAGCCTCATATGCTACATCTAAAGCATGTGCCCATAGATCTTTATACAATCCTTGCTCAACATTGCCGAAGAACGATCTTATGAATTCTAGGTCTTCCTTCACCAGCCCAATTTCTTCCTTTATCAATGCCATTGAATAAGCATTGGAATATAGCAAATCATTTAGGTGTCTGTGCAGCAGATGCATGAAGAGAGGTCCATCGCTCATGGGGAAGCACCATTGAGATAAGTCTGGCGCTTTCAAATAAACATGTTCGAGATCTTCTTTGAGGAGTTCAATATTTTCCAGCAAGTCTAGAGCTGCACGACTTGTTTCATCGGTACTCTCTTCATTCCTTGATTTTTCTTCTAAGTCATGAACAAGAGTTGATACCTCCCTGATAAGTGCTCCAACACGTGCCAAAAGATCAAATAGTTTGTCATGATGAATAATTTCCTTGGGCATATCAGTAAGAATAATCAATAGGAACTCTATCATGACATGAATGCTTCGAGCCCCTGAAGTGCTTACGGTAATAACAGTTACCATGTGCTCTTGTAGATGAATCAGATATTCTCTCAGAACTTCCGGAGAGGTTTCAAGGAGCTGGTTAATGAAGCGTTCAATTTCTGCTGATGGTGAAGCTTTCAAATTTGTATAACATATTTGCATCATCTCCAGTTCAATTGGAATAATCTTCATGAGTAGATGTGCTAGCTTGAAGAGTCGAGAGTCTCCATCAAGTCGATCATGCCAAAGGAAGAGTCCAACTCTCTCAGCCATGAATTGAAACTGAGGCAAGACATACTTAACAATCTCATGCTCAATGCAACCATTCACTATCAGCCCATGGAAATCTTTCATGTTGCCAGACACATTCTGAAGAATCTCATGATGAGTCTCTAATGGAAATATCCGTTCAGCAAGATACTTGGATAGATGATGGAGATTCAGGAGGAGGAAGTTCAACTGCTCGTCAGTCATGGTGGCACTTGATGTAGAACGATAACACGAGCTGATACAATCATCGATATTACCCATGAGGTTGGGAAGAACATGATCCATGTTGTATTGACACCCGGCGTTGCTGTGAACATCGTTCAAAATTGGTCGAAGCAGATTGTCAACCCTTTGCCTTGAATAACTCATTACAACTTCAAACTGCTCCAAATCGGAATAAGAAAGCTGGACGTATGTACAAATAAATGCCAGCTCAAGTCTCAGCCTTTCAATTAGATACACGTCAACAGCATTTTGATCTTCTTCATTCTTTAACCTCTCCATGAAATCCAGAACATTGACAACGTCCTTGCGAAGAGCAGAAAATAACATCTGCCAAATGACCAAATATTATATCAAAATTTTCATAGCGAATATATATACCATGCAGTATTTACTCTATGCAATATTTACTCTATACAGGCAACCAACACGTGCACATGTGTTTTGTATGAATTTGAAGAGAAATCCTTAAGGAATATTTATGAAAATTGTTACATGCTTTATCTTCTTCCATAAATATTCAAATAACAAAATCAAAATAATAGGAAAAGGTCCAAATATACTACAAGACATAGACCAATATGCCCTCTCCAAGAAAAATGGGCTATTTATACCCGTGGTGTAAGACAAATGACTCTAGTATGCTCCTTTTGACCTATGTTGCTCGGACTCTTAAATAATGTCAACAGGTGCGTGTCAGATTCATCAAAACTAGTGTATTTTTAGAGAATACGACACGGGTGCAACATCGAAAGAGAAGAGTCCCGCAGCGTAGGTTTTGACTAATGGAAGTGAAATAGTCGATGATAAAATTATTTTTCTAATTTTTTGTTTGTTAAAACAAAAGCCACATGGATTTAATTAAAGGAAAACTATCCAGAATTACCCCCTCTACTTTCAAAACTTGTATCCATTTAATCTCCATTTTACAATTTGACTTAGTGAATTGTATTTTCAGGATAATTAACACAGTTCAATGACTTAAATGTGAGAAAATATTAATTTTGTGATTATATTTTAGCGAGTCAAAACTAGTTTATATAAGTAACTAATTAACAGATACATAAATAAGTAAAGTTCAGTGATCATGACATACCTCAAAATTGTTTGCTTTCCCTTTCTCGATTTCTACTTGTTTTTCCATGACTGTAAGTGTCTTCCAAGTTTCACTGGCCAAATTCTCCGAATCTGATGTATAAAAACTAGATAAACTTGTCTTGTAAATTCCTTTCCTTTCAAATTCTCAGGATTTGACGTATAAAATATAGATAAAAAGTTTATTTGGAGAATAAAGCAGCAAAAAATGTACAGATGTAAATAAGTAAATTGTATTCTGTGTTTACTTTCTCAATTTTTTCTACAAATCTTATTACCAAAACCACACAAACTAAGTTTATCAGAGAATAACCTTATTATCACGTGATGAAAATTTTGATATAGTTGCTTTGTTCCTCTGTGTTTTTTTGTACTCTCCAGAAAACTATTAGCTTGAAAAATGAAAAGCTGAAAATTAGAAGATGGAGAGAGGACAAATGATTGATGTTAGGTAGAAAATGATGCATAGTATTTCCAAAAAAGTGTATAAAGCAAAAGAAAATGGGGCCTCCAACTTAATCATACTCTCAAGTGGGAACAATAATCTGCAATAGGGAGTTTTGGCCATGAAATATATATTTATTTTTTGAGACAAGTATCCAGTATCTTCCGAACTATGATCAAAGTTGCTCCGATATACTCCTTCACAGGGGTCCTATTACCCCCGAACTCAATTTTAACATATTTTTGTCACCCTTTTGGGCTGACATGGAACCTTTATTACATAAAATGAAGCCCAAGACAAAGATGTCACGTCAGCTAAAAGGATGACAAAATATGCTAAAATTTACTTTGGAGTAATAGGACTCGCGTGAAGTTGGTGTGTGTCATAGCAAATTTGGTCATAGTTCAGGGTACTAGATGCTTTACTCTATTTTTTTGGTATTGTGTTTGGTCATAAAATTTTGAAATTTTCAATAATTTTTAAAATACCAAAATATTATTTTCACTCCAAATTACTCAATAAAGTTCAAAAATAGCTCCAATTTATATTTTTTTCTCCTTTTGACCTTTTATTATTACTAATCATCTCCTTCCATAGTTCCTTTTATTATCTATACAATAGTATGTTTTTGTATTGCTACTCTATGCACAAGGATAATATTGTAAAACTAATCTATCTGTGGGATCAAAAAGATTTTATCAGATTTTTAATGTCCTTTTATTCAATTTCACAATCCTACTTCAGAAGATATCAATTTAAAAAAAAAAAAAAAAACTATTAGAGACTAACCTTTTAACTTGATGAAAATATCTTCTGCTTGCCTTTTTATTCATCCAACAACTTCAAATTGTTGGGAGATGTTTGGTTTGGGTATAGTGAAGAAAATAATTTTAGTATTAAAAATATTGTAGAAAAAAACCATGCATTGTGTTTTTAAAATGTCTAGAAAGTAAAAGGATGAATCAATGGTCCTCACAGCTTGTCTACCACAAGTCTAAAAGTAAAAAGAAAAGTACTTTAATCAAAGAGATAAGCATCTAGTATCTCTCGAATTTTGGTCAAAGTTGCTACGACATACTTCAACTTCCCAGGGGTTCTATTACCCCAAAACTCAATTATTATATGGGAGTGAATGTTGAGCCTCAGAGCTCCAACATATCCACAAGATGAGTGTTGAGAAAATAAAAATATTGATATCGATACGCGATCATGCAAGATTAGAATGATCACATTATGTAGAACAGTAGAAGGTATAGGTAGAACACATTGAGGATAAAATGAGAAAAGGTCACTTGAGATAGTTTAGTCTTGTCCTACGTCAACCTACCTGAGAGACCTACAATAGAATATTCCTTCTTTTAGTACACTTTTAAGTGGTGACTCGTTTGGGTTTCAACACATCAGAATTGTTGGTCAAATCCAGCAAATAATACATAGACAGACACTCAATCTTGGACTCAGCTGGTGAGTTAACACTCCAACTTGAGTATGCACATCTTGACACCTAACCTCATTTCCATTGTGTCAATTGAACACTCCAACTTACAAAATAATCCTCTGGACACCTTTAACATCTATGTGCCATGTCCGCATTGGAGATATCCACGAGACACAGTGAAAACGAGTTGGAGTGTTTGGTTGCCAACTGAGAACAAGTTGAGGTGCTCAAATTTGTACTCTCAACTCGTCTCCACTATGTCGGTTACAAAAATGGAATAATGCCACTAGGCCGGAAGAATAAGAAACGGCCCACACACAAGACATTGCATAGCAAAAAGAAATGAGATGTAACATAGCATAAAGATTGAAAGAGAAAACAGATGAAAATCACTAGTACATATATCCTGACTCATGAAGAGAGCGGAAAATTAGGAAGCAAGCAAGATCCGCAAGGGTGGCCGAGCTCATCCCACAGGGCTTGCTTATTGCGTTTTACTTTTCTTGTGTGGTTTGCAGGCTATTGGACTGGACTGGGGTACCTTATGCGCAACTAAAGGATTTTGTCGTGGGTTCCCTTGTCATCAAAAAAATCACGAAGCAAGAACGTGGACGCACAGGCACAACACAAGTTTAGCCATGCCATATATAGGGAAGAGATGGTAGCTGGTCTATAATGTAAACTGGATAATAATGCTAGCACTGTTCTACCATCAAGGTGTCAAAACCTAAGGGCAAGAAATAATCTATTGGAGTCTGCATGCAATCAATTTGAAAAAGATAATGACAATTTTGAGGTGCTAATAACGACAAAAGGTTACCTGCAGAAGGATGTAATTGTAACCAAAGCTTGTTGTAACATCTCAAGCGGAAGAAAAGGGTTTAAGAAAAGCAAGTCACAAAAGCAGTTGTTAAGATACTAATAAATCTTAAAACCTTTTCAGAAATTCTCTGAACATAACTCACTGCAACCATTCCAGCACTAGCAATTTGCCCTGCAGCAACCTGCAGATAAACTTAACAAACACTCAATAGCGTCAAAACCTTAAAAACGAAAAACCTAGAAAGATGAAAGACACCTATGAAAAACACAACTACAAGTAGTTAATGTTGGTGAAATCGGCATAAGAAAATATAATAGATCTGTTCTCTTTGGGAGGGTTTATACACAGAAACATGAATATTTTGATGTTCCTCTTCGACAATATCAATGGAATTACTAGGGCCCTTTTGGCCATGAGAATTTTTTCACTTTTCTGGAAAAAAAATTCATTATTTGCCAAATACAACTCCAAGTTGATGTTTGGCCATGAGAATTTCAAATACAACTTGGAGTTGTATTTGGAAAAATGAAAAACAAGAAAAAGTTGTTTTCACTTTGTTCCATCTTCCTTCTCTTACAAAAATTCAAGAACAACTCCAATTATATTTATGGACAAATACAACTCCAACTCCAACTTCAAAAATTTTAGTTTTCATGGCCAAACGCCCACTAAGACAAATCGATATAACATAAACACTTTTGCATCTGGAAGATCTGCAATTCCTACAACTGAGGAAGGAGAATAATGACAATGCCTTGATGTTATAGCTTCTGAAAAAACTTCCCTCGTAAATTACAACAAAAGCTATTCATACAATATTGACCCTCAATCAAGACAGCTTTAATACGAACCACAAGGAATCCATGATTGACCAATAGGTGTGATATCGAATTTCCAAGTTACACAAGATCAGACCACCAAATTAGAAACGAGGAAAAAAGATTTCAAGGCCAACAGGAAACTGCAGAAATTACTGCAAATGCACATAAGTAAAGTGCCAAGCCCAACATTAGCCAGTAGGAAATCAAGTTAGATTTCAAAAAAAAAAAATTACAACAAAAGGTTACCTGCTGAAGGATGTAATCATAACCAAAGCTTGTTGTAACATCTCTAGACATGTAGACTCTAGTTGTACATAAAGTCTGATGCTAGAGACACCAGCATGGAAGAAAAGAGTTTTAAGAAAAGCACGTCACAAATGCAGTTGTTAAGATCCTGCATTTCTAAGAAAAAGAAGAATGGCCAAAAAAACGCAAATCAAAATTGATGTACCTTCTCAATAAGGCTGCCTAGAAAGCTCAAGCAATGCTCTATTTGTCATCACCTTTTGCAATTGCATTGGGTGTCATTTCTTTTGCAGGGATGAAAGGAAATCGTATCACAGCGATAGCATAGCCAAATAAACCAACCAAAACAAATATTCAATACTTATTTTTTGAGTGAAGCTCTGGTATCATGTCAAGGACAGAAGGATTCTCTCTTACAACGTTTACCAAAAATCCAGCTGTACTTGCATCAAAAGAAAAGCCCCTATCAGCCATTTCCACCATAAAAGTTCTCATTTCACTAAATTTGCTCCACCTGAGAAATCCTTGCACAAACACATTGTAAGTGACATTGTCTGGCAAACAACTATTCTTCTTCATTTTTCTTAGCATACTTTTAGCTTCATCTAACAATCCTTGTCGACAAAATCCAGTTATCATTGTATTGTATGTTATCACATTCGGAGGCAATCCGATCAAAGAAAGCTTCTCAAAAACAGATTGAGCTTCATCCAGTTTACCATTTTTGCACAATCCATTAATGACAACCGTGTAAAATGCAATATCTGTATTTTCTCGCTTTCTTTCCAACTTATTAAAGAGTGACATAGCTTCTTCAACAAGTCCGTACCTAAAATAACCATCGATCACAGTGGAATGAGTGTATATATTAGGTTTGGGTCCCACAGATAGCATCTCAGCATAAACTCGTTTTGCATCACCAATTCTTCCAACTTCAAACAGACCATGCAAGATAGTATTGTAGGTAACAGTTTCAGGTTTTAATCCCTTTTGAGAAATTTCACCAAGCAATGGCATGGCCTTGGCCACTTCCTTTTTCTTACACTATCCGTTTATTAGTATGTCATAGCTAAAAATGTCAGGCTCAATGCACTTATCAATCATTATATCAAAAACTCTCCTTGCTCTATCCACTTGACCACGCAAACAATATCCATCCATTATCACACTGTAGGTGATTATATCAGGCTCTACACCTTTTTCTATCATGTGCCTCATTACTTCCTCGGCATCTTCGACTTTCCCTTCTTTGCATAGTCCATCTATTAGTATGCTGAAGGTGAGCACATTTGGATAAATATTAAGATTCACCATCTCAGAGAACAATGTCTTCACCTTTTCCCACTGACCAAGCTTACACAAACCATCAATTAATGAATTATATGTGACTATGTCGGGAGGAATGCCTTTCTGTTTCATCTCGTTCAGAATGCTGATAGCAGCATCTAAGTTTCTATCTTTGCAGAAGGCATCAATAACAACATTGTAGATATATATGTTGGGCTTAGTGTTCCCTTGTTCCATTAAACGAAGCAAACTTAAAGTCTTCTCAGTATGTCCCCTTTTGCTGAGTCCATTCATGACGTTCCATACATGATTTCGTTGGGCTCACAGATCTTCTCCCTCACCAAATTTTTGAACAAGACAACTGCATCTGTGACTTTATTTTCAGCAAATAATCCCCTTATAAGAATGGTAAAGGTGACAACATTAAATGGAATGCCACTTTTCAAGTGAATGGGTAACAACGAAAATGCACAATCAACACGATGCATCAAACAATAATTGTTAATCACATTACTCAAGATGAATTCATCAATTGGAATATCCAATTTACGCATTTCTCGGAAAAGAGAAATGACAGCATAGTAATGCTTCATATT
This sequence comes from Capsicum baccatum var. pendulum, assembly GCA_030864225.1. Taxonomy (NCBI): domain Eukaryota; kingdom Viridiplantae; phylum Streptophyta; class Magnoliopsida; order Solanales; family Solanaceae; genus Capsicum; species Capsicum baccatum. The sequence goes on along the minus strand of CM061555.1, from coordinate 235,664,432 downwards.
AATCATAGTCTTAAGTAATTTACAGAAGACAGGAAGAGAAGGAAGAGGCTTCAATCTGACCATTCGATTGAATAGATTAACAGCATCGTCTAAGCACTTGACCTCATTCTCAACATTGATGCGTACTCCAACTTTACCCTTTAACGAAGAATAAGGTCTAATTGATGAAGAAGGAAGAATATAAAAGGAAGAGATGAAAGGAATAATAGCATTAGATTTGCTCACAAGAATTCTTGTCATCTTCGATGGCTATCAGGCTGCCCTAATTTCAATGGCTATTAGTCTGCCCTAATTAAATCTTAATATTTTAAATTATATTGACATCTTATATTAAGGTTCACTTAAATTTTTTTTCACAAGTATTTTTTATGGTATATCGCTTCTAATTAGTTATTACAAATCATTTAAAACATATTTACTTCGATGCTTTCATTGTAATTTTACTATATCACCCTTAATTAATTATTATGATTATCTAAGCATTAAAAAAAAATATTTCATCAAAAAGGTAAAATAAATACAAAATTATATGTCAACATAAAAAATTTAAGGAAAAAGGGTCAAATTTACCCCTCTACTTTGATAAATTAGTTAAATATATCCTTTGTCATACTTTGTAGTTAAATTTATCCTCATTGTCATACTTTGGGGTTAAATTTATACCTCTACTTTAAAAAATTGGTTATATATACTCTTTGTCCTACTTTGAAGTCAAATTTACCTTCGATTTCATACTTTGGATCCATATTTACCCTCATGGTTAAGAAACTTTTCATTTGTAACCTTCCTTTAATAGAAAAGCCCAAATCAACATTAAATTTTTAAAATAAATTACATCCTAATGTAATTCGCCGGTTCTGGCCCATAAAATATATACAAACAAATATACCCCTCCCTCAGTTTTGGTGGTCGAATTTTTGTAACGAACAAAAATACTTCTCTTTCATCGTGCAACACTAGTAGGTTAATTATAAATGAACAAAACATAAAACGGAATGGGTAAACGGAGAAGCATGAAACTAGAGAAAACGTCTATTACAAACTTTGTTCTTGTTCGATTATGTTCAAATTTCAAAAATTTGGTATGCAATTCTATGTGCATCAAAATTCTAGAACCAATGAATAAATTTTCTGAGCAAATGACATAATGAAAAATTTGCATACATCTAAATTACATACAAAGATATATGAATGGAGAGATTTCTGATTGGCACATATGAAGACCTCTTAACTCAATCATCCAGAGAAATATCCAATGGACCTAATCTACTGCATTAGATCGTCAAGTGTCATTTTTCATGAGGTCTGCACTAATGCAGATCTACGAACTGAGAGAGGAATATATTTCTTTGTGTTTGCACTGATTCAAATAATTTTTCATGAGTTATGCCTGATAAATATCTAGTGGCTTAATCTCGTTGAAAAATTGGCCAACAAAACTGAAAGGGGTATATTTATTTTTTGTGTCTTTTTTGTGGCTTGAGTCAGATCAGACGAGTTAGATTAAAGTGTATTTTATTTTAAAAAAAATTGGATATTTAACGTTGATTTGAGCTTTTCTATTAAGAAAGGGTACATATGAAAAGTTTCTTAACAATGAGGGTAAATTTGACCACAAAGTATGACATCAAGGGTAAATTTAACTCCAAAGTATGACGAAGGGTATATTTAGCCTATTTTTCAAATTAGAGGGGTAAATTTAGCCCCAAAGTATGATAATGAGGGTAAATTTGACTATAAAATATGACGAAGGGTATATTTAGCCAATTTCTCAAAGTAGAGGGGTAAATTTGACCTTTTCCCCAAAATTTAATCAACCATCAAAATTATATCAATACACATAAATTGAGATGGACAGAGAAAGACATAAAGTAATATATTATATGAAAATGAGATAAAAAAAATGATAAATTACAATAATTAAGAACATAATATACATACATACACACATATATATATATATATATATATATATATATATATATGAATATATATATAAATTTGATTGACTATTGAAATTTTACTTGTATCACATAAATTGAGGCGGAGAGAGAATTCATATCTTATTAAAAAATTATGTAAAAGAAATATTATAAATCACATAATTAACAATTTAAAATATTTAAAAATATAAAATATTTGGATGACTCTCGAAATTATATCGATGTCACTTAAATTGGAATAGAAGAAAAAATATTATAAATCACAATAATTTAAAACTTAAATAGGCATTTGTAGCCGTTTAAATCACAAAAAAAATTAGTCCGTTTAATTTTTCGTAGCCATTTGGGTGGACAAATAGGCAAAACAGCTCAAATAGGGCATTTTCGGGCCAAATGTGTGCTATAGCCCAGGGTTTTGGGGGTGGGTCCGGGGTCTGAGCGTGCTATAGGCCAAAAATCGATCGGGGCATGGCAGGGAGATTGGGGATCATCCCAGTGCAGTCCGTTTAAATTTTTGTCGCCATTTAGGTGGACTAATGGGCAAAAAGGCGCGAGTTAGGCATTTTTAGGCTAATTCAGTGTGCTATAGCCCACGATTTTTGGGTCGGGCCAAGGGCCCGGATGTGCTGTGGGCCAAAAATTGACCGAGGTATACCAGGGAGGTTGGGGATCGTTTCATTATATCCGTTTAAATTTTTGTGGCCATTTGGATGGACAAATGGGCGAAAAGGCATGAACGACGTATTTTCGAGCAAAATTGGTGTACTATAGCTCATGATTTTGGGGGTGGAACCGTGGTCCAAGCGTGCTGTGGGCCAAAAATTGACCGGGGTATGCGTGGGAGGTTAGGGATCCTCCCATTATGGTCCGTTTAAATTTTCATGGCTATTTGGGTGGACAAACGGGAGTAACTGTGCGAATGAGGCATTTTCGAGCCAAATGGGTGTGCTATAGCCCATGTTTTTGGAGGTGGGCTCAGGGTTCGGGTGTGTTATGGGATAAAAATCAACCGAGGCATGCCAGGGAGGCTGGGGATCATCGTAATATTTTCCATTTAAATTGTCGTGGCCATTTGGGTGGACAAACGGATGAAACAGTGCGAACAAAGTAATTTTAGGCCAAATCGGTATGCTATAGCCTACGATTTTGGGGGTGGGCTAGGGTCCGGGTGTGCAATGGGCCAAAAAATAATTGGGGCATTCCAGAGAGGTTGGGGATTATCGCAGTGTGGTCAGTTTAAATTTTTGTGACCTTTGGGTTGACAAACCGGAGAAACGGCGCAAACGGGGCATTTTAGGGCCAAATCGGTGTGCTATAGCACATAGTTTTAGAGGTGGGACTGGGGTCCGGGCGTGCTGTGGGCCAAAAATTAGCCGGGGTAAGCCAGGGAGGTTGGGGATCATCTCATTATGGTTCGTTTAAATTTTCGTGGCCATTTGGGTGGGCAAACGATGAAAATGGAGTATTTTTGGACAAATCGATGTGCTATAGTCCACGATTTCAGGAATGGGCCCGAGGTCTGGGTGTGATATGGTTAGAAAATCGACCGGGGCATGCCAAGGAGGTTGGGGATCATCCCAGTATGGTTCGTTTAAATTTTTAGGGCCATTTGGATGGACAAACAGGCGAAACAGCGCGAACGGGGCATTTTCGAGCCATATCGGTGTGTTATAACCCACTGTTTCAGGGGTGGGCTCGGTTCCAGGCGTGCTGTAGTCCAAAAATCATCCAGGGTGTGCCAGCGAGGTTGGGGAACCTCCTAGTATGGTCCTTTTAAATTTTTGTGGCCATTTGTGTGGACAAACTGGCAAAACGGCGCGAAAGGGGCGTTTTTGGACAAAATTAGTGTACTATAGCCCACGGCTTCGAGAGTGGGTCTGAGGTCCAGCGTATTATGCACTAACAATCAACCAAGGCATCCTATAGAGGTAGGGTATTATCCCAGTATGGTTCGTTTAATTTTTTATGGCTATTTGGGTGGATAAACGGGCAAAACGGTGCGAACGAGGCATTTTTGAGCTACATCAGTGTACTATAGACCACAGTTTTGGGGGTGGGCTTGGGGTCCGGGTGTGCTGTGGGCCAAAAATCGATTGGGGCATGCCAGGGAGGATGGGGATCATCCCATTATGGTCCATTTAAATTTTCGTGGCCATTTAGGTAGACAAACGAGCGAAACGGAACGAATGGGCATTTTTTAGCCAAATCGGTGTGCTATAGCCTACGGTTTTGGGGGTGGACCTAGGGTACGAGCGTGCTGTGGGTCAAAAATAGACCGAGGCATACCAGGGTATTTCAAGATCATCCCAGTGTGGTCCGTTTAAATATTTATGGCCATTTGGCTTGGTAAACAGGTGAAACAGTGCGAAAGGGGTATTTTCAGGTTGAATTGGTGTGCTATAGCGCACGGTTTCGAGGGTGGAATTGGGCTCCGGCGTGCAGTAGGCCAAAAATTGATTAGGGAGTTTCAGGGTGGTTGGGGATCCTCCCAGTGTGGTCAGTTTAAATTTTTGTGGCCATTTCGGTGGACAAACGGGAGAAATGACATGAATGGGGAATTTTCAGGCTATATGGATGTGCTATAGCCCATTTCGGGGTCCGGACATGCTGTAGGTCAAAAATTGATCGAGGCATGCCAGGGAGGATGAGGATCGTCCCAGTGTGGTCAGTTTAAATTATTGTGGCCATTTGGGTGGACAAACGGGCGAAACAGTGTGAACGGGGTATTTTCATGCCAAATCGGTGTGTTATAGCCTACGATTTTGGGGGTGTGCTGGGGCCCGAGCGTGCAGTGGGCTTAAAATCGATTGAGTCATGCCAGGAAGGTTGGGGATCGTTCCAGTGTGGTCATTTTAAATTTTCATAGCCATTTGGGTTAGCAAACGGGCAAAACAGTGCGAACGGGGCATTTTCTCACCAAATTATTGTGCTAGAGCACATAATTTTGCGGGTGGGCTCGGACGTGCTGAGGGACAAAAATTTGTCAAGGTATGCTAGGGAGGTTGGGGATCATCTCAGTGTGGTCCGTTTAAATTTTCATGGCTATTTGTGAGGATAAACGAGTGAAACAGCGCGTATGAGTCATTTTCGGGCCTATTTGGTGTGCTATAGCCCACGATTTTGGGTGTGGTCCTGAGGACCGAGTGTGCTGTGGGATAAAAATTTTCAAGGGTGTGCCAGAGAGATTGGGGATCATCCCAATATGGTTCATTTAAATTTTCGTGGGCATTTGGTTAGACAAATGGGCAAAATAGAGCAAATGAGGTATTTTCGAGCCAAATCGATATGCTATAGCCTAGATTTTTAGGATGGAACCGGGGTTCGGTGTGCTGTGGGCAAAAAATCTACCGGGGCATTCCAGAGAGGTTGGGAATCATCCTAATGTAGTTCGTTTAAATTTTCGTTGCCATTTGGGTGGCCAAACGGGCAAAACAACGCGAACATGGCATTTTTGGGCCAAATCGGTGTGCTTTAGCTCAGGGTTTTGGGGGTGGGTTCGGGGTCAGGGCGTGCTGTGGGACGAAAATAAACTGGGGCATACCATGGAGGTTGGGTTTCCTCCTAGTATGGTCCGTTTAAATTTTTGGGGCCATGTGGGTGGAAGCACGGGAGAAATAGCGCGAACGGGGAATTTTTGGGCCAAATCGGTATTCTATAACCCATATTTTTGGAGGTGGGCCCAGGGTTCGAGCATGTTGTGGGCCAAAAATTGACCGAGGCGTGCTATTTGGATAGACAAACAGGAGAAACGCTGCAAACGGGGCATTGTCATGCCAAATCTGTGTGCAATAGCCCATGGTTTTGGGGGTGGGATCAGGGTCCGGGCGTGCTGCAGGAAAAAAATCGATCGAAGCATACCAGAGATGTTGGGGAACATCCTAGTATGGTTCGTTTAAATTTTTGTGGCCATTTGGGTGGACAAATGGGCGAAACAGTGCAAACGGGGTATTTTCGAGCCAAGTCAGTATGCAATAGCCCAGGATTTCAGGTATGCCTGGGAGGTTAGGGATTGTCGCGGTGTGGTCCATTTAAATTTTTATGGCCATTTGGGTAGACCAACGGCCAGAACGAAACAAATGAGGCATATTTGGGCTAAATGGGTGTGCTATATCCCACGGTTTTGGGTGTGGGCCTGGGGTTCGGGTGTGATCTGGGCAAAAAATCAACCGAGGCATGCCAGGGAGGTTGGGGATTATCCCAGTATGGTCTGTTTAAATTTTTGTGGCTATTTGGGTGGAAAAACGGGCGAAACAGCACAAACAGGGCATTTTTGGGCCAAATCGGTGCGCTATACCCCACTGTTTCGAGGATGGAACCAAGGACCAGCGTGATAAAGGCCAAAAATTGATCGGGATGTTCCATGAAGGTTTGGGATCATCAAAATGTAGTCCGTTTAAATTTTGGTGGCTATTTGGATGGACAAACGGGTAAAACGACGTGAACGGGGCATTTTCGGGCCATATCAGTGTGTTATAGCCCACAGTTTTGGGGGTGGGCCCTGTGTCCAAGCGTGCTATGGGCCAAACTTTGATCAGGTCATGCCTAGGAGTTTGGGGATCCTCCCAGTGTGGTCCGTTTAAATTTTCATGGCCATTTAGGTGGACAAACGGGAGAAACGGTGAGAACGGGGTATTTTCGAGCCAAATGAGTATGCTATTACCCATGTTTTTGGAGGTGTGCTCGGGATCCAGGCGTGCTGTCGGCTAAAACTCGATCGAGGCATGCCATCAAGTATGGGGATCATCCCAGTGTGGTTCGTTTAGATTTTGTGGCATTACAGCGCAAACGGGGCATTTTTAGGCAAAATTAGTGTGCTATAGCCCATAATTTTGGGGGTTGGCCCAGGGTCCGAACGTGCAATGGGCTAAAAATTGACCAACGCATGCCAGAAATGTTGGGGATCATCCTAGTGTAGTTCATTTAGATTTTTGTAGCTATTTGGGTGGACAAATAGGCAAAACAGCTCAAACAGGGCATTTTCAAGCCAAATCGATATGCTATAGCCCTGGGTTTTAGGGGTGGGTCCGGGGTCCGGGCGTTCTGTGGGCCGAACATCGACCGGGGCATGGTAGGGAGATTGGGGATCATCCCGGTGCTGTCTGTTTAAATTTTTGTCGCCATTTGGGTGGACAAACGGGCAAAAAGGCGCGAGTTGGGCATTTTCGGGCCAATTCGGTGTGCTATAGCCCATGATTTTGGGGTTGGGCCATGGGCTCGGGCGTGCTGTGGGCCAAAAATTGACCGGGCTATGCCAGGGAGGTTAGGGACGTTCAGTGTATCCATTTAAATATTTATGGCCATTTTGGTGGACAAATGAGTGAAATGGGGCGAACGGGGTATTTTCAAGCAAAATCGATGTACTATAGCTCATGATTTTGGGGGTGGAACCGTGGTCCAGGCATGCTGTGGGCCAAAAATTGACTGAGGTATGCCAGGGAGGTTGGGGATCATCCCAGTATGGTCCGTTTAAATTTTCGTGGCCATTTGGGTGGACAAACGGGCCAAACGGCGCGAATGAGGCGTGTTTGGGCCAAATCATTGTTCTATAGCCCACAGTTTCGGGGGTGGGCTCGGCGTTCTGGCATTTTATGGTTCAAAAATCAATTGAGGTATGACAGGGAGGTTAAAAATCATCCCAGCATGGTCCATTTAAATTTTCATGGCTATTTGGGTAGACAAACGTGCAAAACGGCACGAACGAGGCGTTTTCGAGCTAAATCAGTGTACTATAGACCACGGTTTTGGGGATCATACCATTGTGGTCCATTTTAATTTTGGTGGTTATTTGGATGGACAAACGAGAGAAACTTCGCAAACAGGGCATTTTTGGGCCAAAAGGGTGTGCTATAACCCACATTTTTGGAGGTGGGACCGGGGTCCAGGCATGTTGTAGGCAAAAAATCGACCGAGGCATGCCAGGGAGCATGAGGATCATCCCAGTGTGGTCAGTTTAAATTATTGTGTCCATTTGGATGGACAAACGGGTGAAACAGTGCGAATGAGGTATTTTCGTGCCAAATCGGTGTGTTATAGCCTACGATTTTGGGGGTAGGATGGGGTCCGAGCATGCAATGGGCTAAAAATCGACCGAACCATGCCAGGGAAGGTAGGGATCGTTCCAGTGTAGTCAGTTTGAATTTTCATAGCCATTTGGGTGGACAAACGGGCAAAACGGCGCGAACTGGCATTTTCGCACTAAATTATTGTGCTATAGCACACAATTTTGGGGGTGGGCTTGGACGTGCTGTTGGTCAAAAATTGGCCGAGGCATGCTAGGGAGGTTGGGGATCGTCCCAGTGTGGTCTGTTTAAATTTTCATGGCTATTTGTGAGGATGAACGAGCGAAACAACGCGAACGAGGCATTTTCGGGCCTATTCGGTGTGCTATAGCCCACGATTTTGGGGGTGGGCTCGAGGTCAGGGTCTGCTATGGGATAAACTTTTTTAAGGTATGCTAGAGAGGTTAGGGATCATCCCAGTATGGTTCATTTAAATTTTCGTGGCCATTTGGTTAGATAAACGAGCAAAATAGAGCGAATGGGGTATTTTCAGGACAAATCGGTGTGCTATATAGCCCACGGTTTCAAGGATGGAATCGGGGTGTGGCGTCCTGTGGGCAAAAAATTGATCAAGGCATTCTAGGGAGGCTGGGAATTGTCCCAATATAGTCCGTTTAAATTTTTGTTGCCATTTGGGTGGCCAAACGGGCAAAACAGCGTGAACATGACATTTTTGGGCCAAATTAGTGTGCTTTAGCTTAGGGTTTTAGGGGTGGGCTTGGGTTCAGGGCGTGCTGTGGTCCAAAAATCGATCGGGGCATGCCAGGGAGGTTGAGTTTCCTCCCAGTATGGTCTGTTTAAATTTTTGGGTCCATTTGGGTAGAAACACGGGAAAAATAGTGCGAATAGGGAATTTTTGGGCCAAATGGGTATTGTATAACCCACATTTTTGGAGGTTTGCTTGGGGTTCGGGCATGCTGTGGGCCAAAAATTGATCGAGGCATGCCAGGGAGGCTCGAGATTATCCCTATGTGGTCTATTAAAATTTTTATGGCCATTTGGGTGGACAAACGGGATAAACGACTCGAACGGGGCAGTTTCGGGCTAATTCGGTGTGCTATAGCCCACCATTTTGGGGGTTGGCTGGGGGTTCGGTGTGCTGTTGGCAAATATTGATAGGGGCATGCCAGGGAGGTTGGCAATCGGCCTAGAATTGTTTGTTTTGATTTTCATAGCTATTTGGGTGGACAAACGGGTGAAACAGCGCGAATGGGGCATTTTTGGGCCAAATTGGTGTGCTATAGCCTGGGGTTTTAGGGGTGGGTTTGGGGTCCGGGCGTGCTGTGGGCCAAAAATCAACCGAGGCATGCCAGGGAGGTTAGAGATCATCCCAATGTGTTCGTTTAAATTTTTGTGGCCATTTCGGTGGACAAATGGGAGCAACGGCACGAATGAGCTATTTTCGGGCCAAATAAGTATGCTATAGCCCACGATTTTGGGGGTGGGCTTGGGGTCCGAGCGTGTTGTGTGCCAAAAATCGACTGGGGCATGACTGGGAGGTTGGGTATCCTCCCAGTGTGGTCTGTTTAAATTTTCATGGTCATTTGGGTGGACAAACGGGAGAAACGGCGCGAAGGGGGCATTTTCGGGCGGTATGTTATAGACCACGGTTTCGGAGGTTGGCCCTGGGTTCGGGTGTTCTGTGGGACAAAAATTGACTGAGGTATGCCAGGGAGGATGGGGATTGTACCAGTGTGGTCCGTTTAAATTTCTGTTGCCATTTGGGTGGACAACGGGTGAAATAGTGAGAACAAGGCATTTTTGGGCCAAATCAATGTGCTACAGCCCACGGTTTTGGAGGTGGGGCTAGATTTTGAGATTGCTGTGGGCTAAAAATTGACCGGGGAAGGCTAGGGAGGATGTAGATCATCCTTGTGTGGTCCATTTAAATTATCGTGGCCATATGGGAGGACAGACAGGTAAAACGGTGCAAAATGGGGCATTTTCGGGCCAAATCGGTGTACTATAGCCTACGATTTTTGGGATGGGTTGGGGTCCGAGCGTGCAGCGGATCAAAAATCAATCGGGACATCCCACGGAGGTTAGGGATCATCTCAGTATGGTCAGGTTAAATTTCATGATGATTTGGGTGGACAAACAGGTGAAACGGCACGAACGGTTCATTTTTTAGCCAAATCGGTGTGCTATAGCCCACATTTTGGAGGTGGGCCCAGGGTCCGAGCGTGCTGTGGTCCAAAAATTGGCAGGGGCTTAACAGGGAGGTTAGGGATCGTCCCAGTATAGTCCTTTTAAATTTTCATGACCATTTTGGTGAACAAACGGCGAAACGGCGTGAACGGGTATTTTTGGGCCAAATCGGTGTGCTATCGCCCATGATTTTAGTAGTAGGCTGAGGTCCACGTGTGCTATGCACCAAAAATTGATCGGGGAATGCTAGGGAGGTTGAGGATCATCTCATTATGGTTCGTTTAAATTTTCATAGCTATTTGGGTAAACAAACGGGCGAAACGCCAGGTATGAGGCATTTTCGGGCTAAATTAGTGTGTTATAACCCACTGTTTTGAGGGTGGGCCCGAGGTACGGGCGTGTTGTTGGCCTAAAATTGATCAGCGCGTGCTTGGGAGATTAGGGATCCTTCCAGTATTGTTCGTTTAAATATTTGTGGCCATTTACGTGGACAAACAAGAGAAACTGCGCGAATGGGGCATTTTCTGGCCAAATAGGTGTTCTATAGCCCACATTTTCGGAGGTGGACTCGGGGTAGGGGCGTGCTGTAGGCCAAACATTAACCGCGGCATGACAGGGAGGAATGGGGTTGTCCCAGTGTGGCCCGTTTAAATTTTTGTGGCCATTTCGGTCGACAAATGGGCTAAACGGTGCGAACGGGGCATTTTCAGACTAAATCGGTGAGCTATAACCTACGGTTTTGGGGGTGCGCTGGAGTCCGAGTGTGCAGTGGGTCAAAAATAGATCAGGGCATGCCGAGGAGGTTGGATATTGACCTAGTGTGGTTTGTTTAAATTTTTTTGGCCATTTGGGTGGACAAACAACTGAAATGGCGCGAATGGGGAGTTTTGGGGACAAATCGGTGTGCTATAACCCACTGTTTTAAGGGTGGGCCTGGGGTTCGAGCATGATGTGGGCAAAATATTTGTCGGGTTATGCCAGGGAGGTTGGGGATTGTCCTAGTGTGGTCCGTTTAAATTTTCGTGGCCATGTGGGTGGACAAACGAATAGGGCATTTTCAGGCTGAATTGGTGTGCTATAGCCTACGATTTTGGGGGTGAGCTCGGGGTTCGGGCGTGCTGTGGTCCAAAAATTGACCTGGGTGTATCAAGGTTGTTGGGGAGTATCCTAGTATGGTTCATTTAAATTTTCATGGCCATTTGGGTAGACAAACGGGCGAAACGATATGAACGTGGCATTTTCGGGTCAAATCGGTGTGCTATAACCCACAGTTTTTGGGGTGGGACCAGGGTCCGAGTATGTTGTGGGTCAAAAATTGACCGGGGCGTGCCAGGGAAGTTAGGGAGTATCCAGTGTGGTCTGTTTAAATTTTCATGGCCTTTTAGGTGGACAACCAGGCGAAACGACGCTAACTGGGCATTTTTGGCCCAAATCGGTGTGCTATAGCCCATGGTTTTGGGGGTGGGCTCGGGGTCTGGGCGTGTTGTGGGCTAAAAATCAACTGAGGCATGATAGGGAGGTTGGAGATCATCCCAATGTGGTCTGTTTAAATTTTCGTGGCCATTTGGGTAGACAAACAGGAGAAACGGCGCAAACAGGGTATTTTCGGCCCAATCAGTATGCTATATCCCACGGTTTTAGGGGTGGGAACGGGGTCCAGGTGTGCTGTTGGCCGAAAATCAATCGGAGTGTGCCAGGGAGGTTGGGGATCATTTGAGTGTGGTACATTTAAATTTTTGTGGCTATTTGTGTGGACAAATAGGTGAAACGACGTGAACGGGGCATTTCGGGCCAAATGGGTGTGCTGTAGCCCACGGTTTTGAGGGTGGAATTGGGGTCCAGCGTGCTGTGGTTCAAAAATCAACCGGGATATTTCAAGGAGGTTGGGGATTGTCCCAGTGTAGTCCGTTAAAATTTTGGTGGCCATTTGGGTGGATAAGTGGGCAAAATGGGGCAAACGGGGCACTTTCGGGCCAAATCCATGTGCTATAGCCTACGGTTTGGGGGGTGGGCCTGGGGTCCGGGCGTGCTGTGGACCAAAAATTGATCGAGATGTGATTGGGAGGTTAGGGATCCTCCCAGTGTGGTCTGTTTAAATTTCTGTGGCTATTTGGGTAGATAATGGGGGAAACTACACGAATGGGACATTTTTGGGCCAAATGGGTGTGCTATAGCCCACGTTTTTTGAGGTGGGCTCGGGGTACGGGTGTGTTGTGGGAAAAAAATCAATCGAGATGTGTCAAGAAGGATGGAGATCATCCCAGTGTGGTCTGTTTTATTTTTTGTGGCACTTGGGTGGACAAACAGGCAAAAGGGCGTGAATGCGGCATTTTTGGGCCAAATAAAAGTGCAATAGCCTACGGTTTTGGTGGTGGGATGGTGTGTGGGCGTGAAGTGGGCCAAAAATAGGTCGGTGTATGCCAGGGAGGTTGGGCATTGTCCCAGTATGGTCTGTTTAAGCTTTTGTGGCCATTTGGGTGGACAAACGGTCAAAACGGCACGAACGGGGCATTTTTGGTCCAATTTGGTGTGCTATAACCCAAAATTTTGGAGGTGGGACCAGGGTCCAGGTGTGCCGTAGGTCGAAAATCTCTTCGGGCCTGCCAGGGAGGTTGGGGATCGACTTAGTTTTGTCTGTTTAAATTTTGGTGGCTATTTGGGTGGACAAACGGTTGAAATGATGCAAACGGGGTATTTTCAGACCAAATCGGTATGCTATTTCTCACGGTTTTGGGGGTGGGCCCAGGGTCCAGGCATGATGTTGGTCAAAAATTGATCGGTGTATTCCAATGAGGTTGGGGATCATCCCAGTGTGTTCCGTTTAAAATTTTATGGCTATTTGGTTGAGTAAACGGGCGGAACGATGTGAATGGGGCATTTTTGAGCCAAATTGGTGTGCTAAAGCCCACAATTTTGGGGGTGGGGTTCAGGTGTGCTGTGGGCTAAAAATTGACTGGGGTATGCCAAGGAGGTTTAGGATAGTCGCAATATGGTCCGTTTAAATTTTAATAGCCATTTGGATGGACAAACTGGCAAAACGGCGTAAACAGGGCATTTTTGGGCCAAATCGGTGTGCTATAGTCCAGGGTTTTGTGGGTGGGCCTAGGGTATGGGCATCCTGTGGGCCAAAAATTAACTAGGGCATGCCAGGGTTATTGGGGATCATCCCAGTGTGCTCCGTTTAATTTTTAATGGAATTTCGGTTGGACAAATGGGAGAAACGATACGAATGGGGACTTTTCTGGCCAAATTGATGTGCTATATCCCACAATTTTGGGGTTGGGCCTGGTGTTCGAGCATGTTGTGGGCAAAAAATTGACTGTGGTATGGCAGGGAGGTTGGGGATCGTCCCAGTGTGTCCGTTTAAATTTTTGTGGCCATTTGGGCGGACAAATGGGCAAAATAGCACAAACGGGGCATTTTTGGGCCAAATCGGTGCACTATAGCCCACAGTTCCAGGGGTGGGTCCGGGCATGCCATGGGTCAAAAACCGATTGGGGCGAGCCAGGGAGGTTGGGGATCATCCTGTTTGTTCCGTTTAAATTTTGTCGCCATGTGGCTGGACAAAAGGGAGAAACGACGCGAACAGGACATTTAAAATCCAAATCGGTGTAGTATAACCTATGGTTTTGGGGGTGGGCTCAGGGTCCAGGCGTGCTGCGGATAAAAAATCAACCGAGTGTGCCAGGGATGCTTAGGATCATCCAAGTGTGGTCTATTTAAATTATCCTGGAATTTGGATAGACAAAAGGTCGATACGGCGCGAACGGGGCTTTTTCAAGCCAAATCGGTGTGCTATAGATTTTGGTGGTGGGCCTGGGGTTCGGGTGTACTATGGGCCAAAAATCAACTGAGGCATGCCAGGAGGTTAGGGATTTTCCCAGTGTGGTCCGTTTAAATTTTTGTGGCCATTAGGCTGGACAAACGGGCAAAACGATGCGAACAGGACATTTTTAGGCCAAATCGATGTGCTATGGCCCATGATTTTGGGGTGGGCTCGGGGTCCGGGCGTGCTGTGGGTCAAAAATTTACCAAGAATTCTAAGGAGGTTGGGGATCATCCCAGTATGGTCTGTTTAAATTTTCGTGGCTATTTGGGTAGATAAATAGACTATATGGCATGTACGGGGTATTTTTGGGCCAAATTGGTGTGCTATAGACCACCATTTTGGGGGTGGGCCTGGGTTCAGGCGTGTTTTGGGCTAAAAACCGACTAAGGCATACCAAGGCGGTCGGGGATTATCCCAGCGTGGTCCGTTTAAATTATCATGGCCATTTGGATGGATAAATGGGCAAAATGGGGCATTTTTTAGCCAAATTGTTGTGCTATAGCCCAGGATATTGGGGGTGGGGTCCGGGGTTCGGGCATGATGTGGGCCAAAAATCATTTGAGGTATGCCAGAGAGGTTTGGTATCATTCCAGTGTAGTCCATTTAAATTTTTTTGTCCATTCGGGTACACAAACGGGGGAAACAGCGCGAATGAGGCATTTATGGCCAAATCGGTATGCTATAGCCCACGGTTTCTGGTGTGGGATCGGGGTACAGGTGTGCTATGGGCTGAATATCAACCAGAGTATGCCAGGGATGTTGTGGATATCCTAGTGTGGTTTGTTTAAATTTTTGTGGCCATTTGGGTGGACAAACTGGTGAAACAGTGTGAACGAGGCATTTTCGAGCCAAATGGGTGTGCTATTGCCCATGGTTTCGAGGGTGGAACTGGGGTCCGGTGTGCTGTGGGCTAAAAATCAACCGAAGTATTCTAGGGAGGTTGGGGATTATCTAAGTGTAGTTCGTTTAAATTTTTGTGGCCATTTGGGTGGACAACTGGGCGAAACAGTTCGAATGGGGCACTTTCAAGCCAAATAGGCATGTTGTAGCCACGGTTTTGGGGGTGGGCCCGGGGTCCGGGCGTGATATGGGCCAAACATTGATCGGGGCATGCTTGGGAGGTTGGGGATCCTTCTAGTGTGGTCCGTTTAAATTTTTATGGCAATTTGGGTGGACAATCGGGAGAATTTATATGAACGGGGCATTTTTAGGCTAAATGGATGTGCTATATCCCATGTTTTCATAGGTGGGCCCAGGGTCTGGGCATATTGTAGGCCAAAAATTGATAGAGGCATGACAGGGAGGATGGGGATCATCCCAATGTTGTCCGTTTAAATTTTCGAGGCAATTTGGGTGGATAAACAGGCAAAACAATGCGAACGGGGCACTTTCAGGCCAAATCGTTATGCTATAGCTTATGGTTTTGGGTGTTTGCTCGGGTTTCGGGCATTCTGTTGGCTGAAAATTTATCGACGCATGCTAGGGAGGCTGGGGATCGTACCAATATAGTACATTTAAATTTTTGTGGCCATTTGGGTGGACAAAAGAATGAAACAGCACAAACGCAACATTTTCAGGCGAAATCGATGTGCTATAGCCCACGGTTTTGGGGGTGAGGCCGGGGTTCAGGTGTGTTGTGGGTTAAAAATTGACTGAGGCATGCCAGGGGGTTGGGGACCGTCCCAGTGAGGTCTGTTTAAATTTTTGTGGTTATTTGGGTGGACAAACGGGTGAAACAACGCGAATTAGGCATTTTTGAGCCAAATCAGTGTGCTATAGCCCACAGTTTCGAGGGGGAATAGAGTTCGACGTGCTATGGGCCAAAAATTGATTGGGGTGTTCCTGGGATGTTGGGGATCATCCCAGTGTAGTCCATTTAAATTTTTATGGCTATTTGGGTGGACAAGCGGGTGAAATAGCGTGAACAGGGCATTTTCAGAATAAATCAGTGTGCTAAAGCCCACGGTTTTATGGGTAGGGTCGGGATCGGGCATGCTGTGGGTTAAAAATTGATCAGGGTAGGCCTGGGAGGTTGAGTATCCTCCCAGTGTGGTCCGTTTAAATTTTTGTGGCTATTTGGTTGGACAAACAGGAGAAACGGTGCGAACAGGGCATTTTCGAGCTAAATAGGTGTGCTATAGCCCATGTTTTCAGAGGAAGGCTCGGGGTCCAGGAATGATGTGGTACAAAATCAATCGAGGCATTCCAGGAAGGATGGAGATCATCCCAGTATGGTCTATTTCAATTTTTGGGCCTATTTGAGTACACAAATAGGCAAAACGGTGTGCTATTGCCTACGATTTTGGGTTAGGCTGGGGTCCGGGCGTGTGGTGGGCCGAAAATCGATTGAGGTATGACAAAGAGGTTGGGGATAGTCACGGTGTGGTTAGTTTAAATTTTTGTGGCCATTTGGGTGGACAAACAGGCAAAACGACCCAAATGGGGAATTTTAGTGCAAAATCGGTGTACTATAGCCCATGGTTTTGGGGTTGGGCTCGGGGTCTGAGGGTGCTGTGGCAAAAATTAGCCAGGACATGCCAGGGATGTTCGGTATCATCCCTGTTTAGTCCATTTAAATTTTTGTTTCCATTTGGGTCTTCAAACGGGCGAAACAATGCGAATGGGGCATTTTTGGGCCAAGTCGGTGTGCTATAGCCTACGGTTTTGGGGGTGGTCCTGGGGTTCGGGTGTGCTATGGGCCATAAATCGACTTAGGCATGCCAGGGAAGTTAGTGATCATCCCATTATTTTCTGTTTTAATTTTCGTGGCTATTTGGGTGGACAAACGGGCGAAACGTTGTGAATGGGGCATTTTTGGGCTAAAATGATGTGCTATAGCCCATGATTTTGGGGGTGGCTTCAGGGTCAGAGCGTGATATCGTCCAAAAATCAATCGGGGTATGCCAAGGAGGTTGGGGATCATCCCAGTATGGTTTGTTTAAATTTTTATAATTATTTGGGTGGGCAAACGGGCAAAACGGCTCGAATGGGGCAGTTTTAGGCAGAATCGGTGTGCTATATCCCACGGTTTCAGGGGTGGCCCAGGTTCTGGGTGTGCTGTGGGCCAAAAATTTATCGGGGTATGCCAAGGATGTTGGGATCATCCCAGTGTGGTCCGTTTAAATTTTCGTATCTATTTGGGTGGACAAATGAGCGAAATGGGGCAAACGGGGCATTTTTGTACCAAATCCGTGTGCTATAGCCCAGGGTTTCAGGGGTGGGCCTGTGGTCCAGGATTACTGTAGGCTGAAAATCGATCGAGGCGTGTTAGGAAGGTTGGGGATCATCCTAGTGTGGTCTGTTTAGATTTTTGTGGCATTTGGGTGGACAAAGGGGCAAAATGGCCCAAGCTTGGCATTTTATGGCTAAATCAGTGTGTTATAGCCCATAATTTTGAGGTTGGGCACGGGGTCCGGGCGTGCTATTGGCTGAAAATCGACTGAGGTAAGCCAGGGAGGTTGAGGATCATCCCAGTATGTCCGTTTAAATTTTTGTGGCCATTTAGGTGGACAAATGGGCGTAATGATGCGAACGGGCTATTTTTTGGCCAAATTAGTGTGCTATAGCCCATGGTTTTGGGGGTCAGCCCAGGTCCGGGCGTGTTGTGTGACAAAAATCAATCGGGTCATGCTTGGGAGATTGGGGATCCTCCCAGTGTGGTCTTTTTAAATTTTTATGGCCAATTGGGTGGACAAACGAGCGAAACAGCGCGAACAGGGCATTTTTGGGCCAAATCAGTTTGCTATAGCCCACGATTTCAGGGGTGGGTCTGAGTTCTAGGTGTGCTGTAGGCCAAAATTTGATCGGGGTAGGCCAGGGAGGATGGGGATCGTCCCAGTTTGTTCCATTTAAATTTTTGTGGCCATTTGGGTGGACAAACGGTGGAAACGGCACGAACATGGCATTTTCGATCCAAATCGATGTGCTATGGCCTACTATTTTGGGGGGTGGGCTAGGGTCCGGGCGTCCAATGGGCTGAAAATTAATCGAAGCATCCCAAAAAGGTTGAGGATCATCTCAGTATGGTCATTTTAAAATTTTGTGGAGATTTGGGTGGATAAACGAGCAAAACAGCAAGAACGAGGAATTTTCGAGCCTAATCAGTGTGCTATTGCCCACAGTTTTAGTGGTGGGCTGGGGTCCAGGTGTGCAGTGGGTCAAAAATTGATCAGGACATGCTAGGGAGGTTGAGGTTCATCGCAGTAGGGTCCGTTTAAACTTTCATGGCTATTTGTGTGGAGAAACAGATGAAATGGCACGAACGGGGAGTTTTTGGGCCAAATCAGTGTGTTATTGCCCATAGTTTTAGGGGTGGGTCCTAGGTCCAAACGTGTTGTGGGCCAAAAATCAGTCAGGTCATGCCAGGGAGGTTGGGGATTTTCTCAGTGTGGTCCGTTTAAATTTTCGTTGCCATTCAGGTGGACAAACGGGCAAAACGGCATGAACGGGGCATTTTCGGGTTGAATTGGTATGCTATAGCCTATGATTTTGGGGGTAAGCCCGGGCTCTAGGCATGCTGTGGGACAAAAATCAACTTGGGCGTGCCAGGGAGGTTGGGAAGTGTCCTAGTATGGTTCGTTTAAATTTTCGTGGCTATTTGGGTAGACAAACGGGCGAAACAACATAAACGGGGTATTTTCGGGCCAAATCGGTGTGCTATAGCCCACTATTTTTGGCGTGGGACTGGGGTTCGGGCATGTTGTGACCCAAAATTTGATCAAGGCGTGTCAGGGAAGTTGGGGATGTATGGTCTGTTTAAATTTTTGTGGCCATTTGGGTGGACAAAAGGCAAAACGACGTGAACGGGGAATTTTCAGGCCAAATTGGTGTGCTACAGCCCACGTTTTTAGGCGTGAGCTATGGGTTCGGGCTTGTTGTGGCCTGAAAATTGACCGATGCATGTCAGGGAGGTTACAGATCATCCCAGTGTGGTACGTTTAAATTTTTGTGGCCATTTGGGTAGACAAACGGGTGAAACGGCATGAACGGAGCATTTTAGGCAAAATCGGTATGTTATAGCTCACAATTTTAGGGGTTGGATCGAGGTCCAGGTGTGATTTGGGCAAAAAATCGATCGGGGTATGCCAGGGAGGTTGGGGATCATCCTAGTGTGGTCCGTTTAAATTTTCGTGGCCATTTGGGTGGACAAACGGGCGAAACATCGCAAATGAAGCATTTTCGAGCCAAATGGGTGTGCTATTGCCCATGGTTTTGAGGTTGGAGATTATCCCAGTGTGGTCCATTTAAATATTCGTGGCCATTTGGGTAGACAAATGTACTATACGGCGCAAACGGGGCATTTTTTGGGTTAATTTGGAGTGCTATAACCTACGATTTTAGGGGTGGGCCTGAGTCCGGGCATGTTTTGGGTTAAAAATCTACTGAGGCATGCCAGAAAGGTTGGGGATCGTCCCACCATAGTCTGTTTAAATATTCGTGCCCATTTGAGTGGACAAATGGGCAAAACGAGGTGAATGGGGCATTTTTTAGCAGAATTGGTATGCTATAGCCCACGGTTTGAGGGGTGGGCCCGAGGTCCGAGCACGCTATGGGCCCAAAATCATCCGGGGCATGCTAGGGAGGTTGTTGATCATTTTATTATGCTTCATTTAAATTTTCGTAGCCATTTGGGTAGACAAACAGGCAAAATGGCATGAACGAGGCATTTTCGGGGCAAATCAGTGTGCTATAGCCTATGGTTTCAGAGGTGGGCTCGGGGTCCAGGCATGCTGTGGATTGAAAATCGATCGAGGCATGCTTGGGAGGTTGAGATAGTCCCTGTGTGATCCATTTAAATTTTTGTGGCCATTTGGGTGGAGAAAGGGGAGAAATGGCGCGAATGGGGCATTTCCTGGCCAAATCGGTGTGCTATAGCTTATGATTTTGGGGGTGGGCCCGAGGTCTGGGGGTGTTGTGGGCTAAAAATTGAACGGGGCATGCCAGGAAGGTTGTGAATCATCCCAGTATCGTTCGTTTAAATTTTCATGTCCATTAGGGTGGACAAACGAGCAAAACAACACGAATGGATTATTCTCGGACCAAATCGGTGTTCTATAACCTACTATTTTAAGGGTGGGATGGTGGGTCGGGGGTCCGGGCATGCTGTGGGCCAAAAATCGATTAGGGCATGTCAAGGAGGTTGGGGTTCCTCCTAGTGTTGTTCCTTTAAATTTTTTGGGCAATTTGGATGGATAAACGGATGAAACGACGCGAATGAGGCATTTTCAGACCTAATCGGTGTGCTATAGCCCACGGTTTTGAGGGTGGGCCCGAGGTCCGACTGTGCTGTGGGCCGAGAATCGATCGGGGTATGCTAAGGAGGTTAGGATTATCCCATAATGGTTTGTTTAAATTTTTGTGGATATTTAAGTGGACAAAAGGGCGAAACAACACAAACGGGGCTTTTTCAGGCAAAATCGGTGTGCTATAGCTTTAGGTTTCATGGGTGGGCCCGGGTCCGGGTGTGTTGTGGGCCAAAAATCAACCAGGGTGTGTTAGGGAGGTTGGGGATTATCTCAGTGTGGTCTATTTAAATTTTCGTGGTCATTTGCATGGACAAATGGGTGAAACAACGCAAATGGGGTATTTTCGAGCTAAATCGGTGTGCTATAGCCCACAGTTTTAATGGTGGAATCGGGGTCAGGCATGCTATGGGCAAAAAATTAACCAGGGCATTCCATGGAGGTTGAGGATCATCCCAGTGTAGTCCGTTTAAATTTTCGTGGCTATTTGGGGTGGACAAACGGGCGTAACATCGCGAGCGGGGCATTTTCAGGCTAAATTGATGTGCTATAGCCCACTATTTTGGTGGTTGGCTCAAGGTCTGAGTGTGCTGTAAGCCAAAAATCGATCGAGATGTGCCTGGGAGGTTTAGGATCCTCCCAGTGTGGTCCGTTTAAATTTTTGTAGCCATTTAGGTGAAAAAATTAGAGAAATAGTGCGAACAGGGCATTTTCCATCCGAATTAGTGTGCTATAGCCCATGGTTTTGGGGGTGGGCTCATGTTCCGGGCATGCTGTGGGCTAAAAAGTTTATCGAGCATGCCAGGGAGGTTGGGGATCATCTCAGTGTGGTCCGTTTAAATTTTCATGGCCATTTAGGTAGACAAAGGGGCAAAATGGCGCGAACAGGGCATTTTTGGACAAAATCAGTAAGCTATAGCCCAGGGTTTCAGGGGTGGGCCCGGGTCTGGGCTTGATGTGGGTTTAAAATTGACCGAGGAATGCCAGGGAGGTTGGGGATCAACCCAGTGTGGTCCTTTTAAATTTTTGTGGCCATTTGTATAGACAAACGAGCGAAATGATGACCAAGGCATTTTTGGGCCAAATCGGTGTGTTATTGACCACGATTTTGGGGGTGGGCCTAGGGTCTGGGAGTTCTGTGCTCTGAAAATTGATCGGTACATGCTATAGCGGTTGGAGATTATCCCAATATGATTCGTTTAAATTATCATGTCCATTTGGGTGGACAAATAGTCAAAACGGTGCGAACGGGGCATTTTTGGGTAATACCGGTGTGCTATAGCCTACGGTTTTGGGGGTGGGCTCGGGTTTCGGGTGTGCTGTGGGCTTAAAATCGATTAGGGCATGGAGCGGAAGTTCGGGATCATCCCAGTGTGGTCCATTTAAATTTTTGTGGCCATTTGGGTGGGCAAACAGGCGAAAAAGCACGAATGAGGTTTTTTCAGGCCAAATCAGTATGCTATAGCCCACGGTTTAGAGGGTGGGCCTGGGGTCCGAGCGTGCTATATGCAAAAAATTGACCGAGGCGTGCCAAGAAGGTTGGGGATAGTCCCAATATAGTTTGTTTAAATTTTCGTGGCCATTTGGATGGATAACTAGGTAAAACAGTGTGAACGGGCCAAAAATCAATTGGCGCATGCCAGGGATGTTGGGGCTCCTGTCAGTATGGTCCGTTTAAATTTCATGGCTATTTGGGTGGTCAAACGGGCGAAATAGCGTGACTGGGGCATTTTTGGGCAAAATTGGTGTGCTATAGCCCACGATTTCGAGGGTGGGCCCGGGGTTCGGGCATGCTATCTGCCAAAAATTGGCCGGGGCATGCCAGAAAGGTTGGGGATTATCCCAGTGTGGTCTGTTTAAATTTTCGTGGCCATTTGGGTGGATAGACAAGCAAAACGGAGCAAATGGGGCATTTTCAAGGCAAATCGGTGTGCTATGTCCCATGATTTTGTGGGTAGGCTCGGGGTCTGAGCTTGATGTGGGACAAAAATCTACTAGGGCATGTTAGGGAGGTTGGGGATCGAATCAGTGTGGTCCGTTTAAATTTTCGTGGCTATTTGGGTGGATAAAAAAGCAAAACGGTACGAATGGGGCATTTTCAAGCCAAATCGATGTGCTATAGCCTATAGTTTCGGAGTTGGGCTCGGGGTCCAGCGTGCTGTGGGCCAAAACTGATCGGGGCATGCCAGGGAGGTTGGGGATAGTCCCTTTGTGGTCCATTTAAATTTTTGTGGCTATTTGGGTGGATAAACGGGCGAAATGACGTGAATGAGGCATTTTTGGGCCAAATCGGTGTGTTATGATCCACGATTTTGGGGGTGGGCTTTGGGTTCGGGTGTGGTGTAGGCAAAAAATCTATCGGGACGTATCATGGAAGTTGTGGATCATCCCAGTATGGTCCATTTAAATTTTCATGGCCATTTGGGTGGACGAACGGGTGAAAAAGTATGAATGGGTTTTTTTGGGGCAAATCGGTGTGCTATATCCCACGGTTTCGGGGGTGGGATCGGGGTTCGAGCGTGTTGTGGGCCAAAAATTTATCAGAACATGCCAGGGAGGTTTAGGATTGTCCCAGTATGGTTTGTTTAAATTTTCATGGCTATTTAGGTGGACAACCGGGCGAAACAATGCGAACAGTGGCATTTTCGGGCTTAATTAGTGTGCTATAGCACAACGTTTTGGGGGTGGGATCGGGGTCCAGACATGATGTGGGCCAAAAATTGATCGAGACATGCCAGAAGGTTCAAAATTATCCCAGTGTGGTCCATTTAAATTTTTGTCTCCATATGGGTGGACAAACAGGCGAGACAGCGCGAATGAGGCAATTTTAAGGCAAATCGGTGTGCTATAGCCCACGATTTCGGGGGTGGGCTCAGGGTACGGGATTACTGTGTGACAAAAATCTACTGGGGCATACCAGGAGAGTTGAGGATCGACCCAGTGTGGTTCGTTTAAATATTTGTGGCTATTTAGGTAGACAAACGAGCGAAACGACACGATTAGGGATTGGTGTGCTATAGCCCGTGGTTTTAGGGGTGGGCTCAAGTTCTGGGTGTGCTGTGGTCAAAAATTAATCGGGGCATGCCAGGGAGGTTGGGGATCATCCTAGTGTGGTCCATTTATATTTTAATGGCCATTGTGGACAAACGTGTGAAACAGCGAGAAAGAGGCATTTTCGAGCCAAATTAGTGTGCTATACCCCATGGTTTTGGGGGTGGACTCGAGGTTCGGGTGTGTTGTGGGCTAAAAATTGACTGAAGCCTGTCAGGGAGGTTGGGGATCATCCCAGTGTGGTCCGTTTAAATTTTGGTGGATAAATGGGCAAAACGGCATAAACGGGGATTTTTTAGGCCAAATTGGTGTGCTTATAGCCCACGATTTTTGGGGTGGGCCCAGGGTCTGGGTGTTCTATGTGCCAAAAATTGTTCGGAGCATGCCAAGGAGGTTAGGGATTATCCCAGTGTAGTCCATTAATTTTATTTGCCATTTGGGTGGACAAACGGGCGAAACAACATGAATGGAGCATTTTCAAGCTAAATCGATGTGCTATAGTCCACGAGTTTGTGGGTGGGCCCAGGGTCTGGACGTGCTGAGCGCCGAAAATCAACTGGGACATGCCAGGAAGGTTGGGGATCATCCCAGTGTGGTCCATTTAAATTTTTGTGGCCATTTGGGTGGAGAAACGGGAGAAACGGTGCGAATAAGGCATTTTCAGGCCCAATTGGTGTGCTATAGCACACTGTTTAGGGGTGCGCCAGGGGTACGGGCGTACTGTGGGCCAAAAATCTACCGGTGCATTCCAGGGAGGTTTAGGATCATCCCAATATGGTCCGTTTAAATTTTTATTGCCATTTGGTCGGATAAACAGGAGAAACGGCATGAACGAGGTATTTTCGGGTCAAATCGATATGCTATAGCCCATGGTTTCGGGGGTGGTCCGGGGGTCCTGGCGTACTGTGACCAAAAAATTGATTGGCCATGCCAGGGAAGTTGGGATCGTCCTAATAATGTCCGTTTAAAGTTTCATGGCCATTTGGGTGGATAAACGGGCAAAACAGCACGAACGAAGCATTTTCAGACCAAATCGGTGTGCTATGGTAGGCGGTTTTGGGGGTTGTCGTAGGTTTCGGGTGTGTCGCAGGCCAAAAATATATTGGTACATGTCAGGGAGGTTGGGGATCATCCAAGTAAGGTTCGTTTAAATTTTTGTGGCCATTTGGCTGGACAAACGGGTGAAATGGCACGAACACGGAGTTTTTTGGCCAAATCAGTGTGCTTATAGCCAACGGTTCCAGGGGTGGGCCCAGGGTTTGGGCGTGCTGTGGTCCAAATATTGATACGGCTGTACCAGGGTGGTTGGGGATTATCTTTTTTTGGTTCGTTTAAATTTTTGTGGCCATTTGGGTGGACAAACGTGCGAATCGAAGAGAACGGGGCAATTTTTGTCCAAATCGATTGCTGTAGCCCATAATTTTGGGTGTGGGCCCTAGGTCCGGGCATTCTATGGGCCAAAAATTAATCGGAGCATGCCAGGGAGGTTAGGAATCATCCCAGTATGGTCTGTTTAAATTTGCGTGGCCATTTGGGTGGACAAACAGGCAAAATGGTGCGAATGGGGCATTTTTGAGCTAAATCGGTGTGCTATAGCCCAGGGTTTTGGGGATGGGCCCGTGGTCCGAACGTGTTGTGGGCCAAAAATTAATCCAAGCATGACAGGGAGGTTATGGATCATCCCAGTATGGTTCGTTTAAATTTTCCTGGCCATTTGGGTGGACAAACAGGTAAAACAATGCGAACGGGGCATTTTTGGGCCAAATCGGTGTGCTATAGCCCACTATTTTGAGCATGTGCTTGGGATTCGAGTGTGGCCCAAAAATTAATTGAGGCATGCCAGAGAGGTTGGAGATAATACCTGTGTGGTTCGTTTAAATTTTTGTGGCAATTTGGGTGGAGAAACTGGTGAAACGATGTGAATGAGGCATTTTCGGGCTAAATCTGTGTGCTATAGCCCACGGTTTTGGGGGAGGGCCCGGGATCTAGGCGTGCTATTGGTTAAAAATTGACAGGGGCATGCTAGGGAGGTTGGGGATCATCCCAGTATGGTCTGTTTAAATTATCGTGGCCATTTGGGTGGACAAACGGGCAAAACAACACGAACGTAGAATTTTTGGTCTAAATTAGTGTGCTATATAGCCCACGATTTTGGGGGTGGGCCTAGGGTACGAGCGTATTGTGGGCCAAAAATTGACTGGAGCATGACAGGGAGGTTAGGGATCATCCTAATATGATCCGTTTAAATTTTCGTGGCTATTTGGGTGGACAAATGAGCGAAACGGCACGAACGGGGCATTTTTAGGCCAAATCAGTGTGCTATAGCCCACGGTTTTGGGGGTGGGCCCAGGTTCCGGGCTTGATGTAGGCCAAAAATCATCTGGGGCATGCCATATAGGTTGGTGATCATCCTAGTGTGGTCTGTTTAAATTTTTGTGGTTATTTGGATGGAGAAACTGGCGAAACTGTGTGAACGGTGTGCCAAGGAGGTTAGAGATCGTCCCAGTGTGGTCCGTTTAAATTTTTTTGGCACTTTGGGTGGACAAACGGGCAAAACGGCATGAATAGGGCATTTTTGGGTAAAATTTGTGGGCTATAGCCCATGATTTTACAGATGGGCCTAGGGTACGCCAAAAATCGATCAGGGCATGCCATGGAGGCTGAGGATCATCCCAGTGTTGTTCTTTTATATTTTTGTGGATATGTAGGTAGACAAACAGACTAAACGGCGTGATCGGGGCATTTTTAGGCCAAATCTGTGAGCTTTAGCCCACGGTTTCAAGGCTAGGCCCAGGATAACTGTATTTTGAGGGCTAAAAAGTGACCGGGGTGTGTCAAGGAGGCTATGTATCATACTTGTGTGGTCTATTTAAATTTTTATGGCCATTTGGGAGGACAAACGGGTGTAACTACGCAAACTGGTCATTTTTGCGCAAAATCAGTGTGCTATAACCCACAATTTTGGGGGTGGGTTGGGGTCCGAGCGTGCTGTGGGCCAAAAATCGACCGAGGCATGCCATGGAGGTTGGGGATCATCCTATTGTGGTCCGTTTAAATTTTCGTGGCCATTTGGTGGACAAACGGGTGAAACGACACGAACGGGGTATTTTTGGGCCAAATCTGTGTGCTGTAGCCCACGGTTTTGGGGGTAAGCCCGGGATTCAGATTTTTTATTCGTCGAAAATCGACCGGGGAGTGCCGGGAAGGTTGGGTATTATCCCAATGAGGTACGTTTAAATTTTCGTGGCACTTTGGGTGGTCAAACAGTCAGAACAACATGAACGAGGTATTTTTGGGCCAAATTAGTGGGCTATTGCCAATGATTTTGGGGGTAGGCTCGGGGTCTGGGTTTGCTATGGGTTAAAAATTAATCGAGGCATTACAGGGAGGTTGAGGATCATCCCAGTATGGTCTGTTTAAATTTTTGTGGCTATTTGAGTGGACAAACGGGCGAAACAGCGCGAACGAGGAATTTTTGGGCCAATCGGTGTGTAATAGCCCACAGTTTCAGGGGCAAGCCAAGGATCCGGACGTTCTGTGGGACAAAAATTGACCAGGGTGTGCCAGGAAGGTTGGGGATCATCCCAGTGTGGTCCATTTAATTTTCCATGGTCATTTGGGTGGACAAACAGGCGATACGGCACGAATGGTGCCTTTTTGGGCCAAATCAGTGTGCTATAGCCCATGGTTTTGGAGGTGGGCCCAGGGTCTAGGCGTGTCAGGAAGGTTTGGGATTATCCTAGTGTGGTCCGTTTAAATTTTTGTGGCCATTTGGGTGGATAAACGGGCAAAATGGCACGAACGGGGCATTTTTGGGCAAATCGGTGTGCTATAGCCCATAATTTAAGGTGTGCGCCCAGGGTCCCAGCATGATGTGGGTCGAACATATACCGTGGTGTTCCATATAGGTTAAGGACCATTCTCTTGTGGTCCATTTAAATTTTTGTGGCCATTTGGGTAGACAAATAGGCAAAACGGTGAGAAGGGGGCATTTTTGGTCTAAATCGGTGTGCTATTGCCCACGGATTTGGGGCTGGGACAGGTTTCGGGCACACTATGGGCCAAAAATCAAATGGGTCATTCCAAGGAAGTTGGGGATTATCCCAATGTGGTCCCTTTAAATTTTTGTGGTCATTTGGGTGGCCAAACGGTTGAAACGACACGAATAGGACATTTTTGAGCCAAATCGGTGTGCTATAGCCATGGTTTTAGGGGTGGGCCAAGGATCCGAGCGTGCTGCAGGTCAAAAATTGATCGAGGCACGCTAGAGAGGTTGGGGATCGTCCCAGTATGGTCTGTATAAATTTTTATAGCCATTTGGGTGAAAAAACTGGCGAAACGGCTCGAACTGAGTAGTTATTGGCCAAATCTATGTGCTATAGCCCACAGTTTCGTGGGTGGGCTCGGAGTCTGAGCATGTTGTGGGCCAAAAATTGATTGGGGCATGGCAGAGAGGTTGGTGATCATCCAGTTTGGTCCGTTTAAATTTTTGTGGCCATCTGGTTGGATAAACGGGAAAACGAAACAAACGGGGAATTTTCGGGTCAAATCAAACTGTTATAGCCCATGATTTCTGGGGTAGGCTTGGGGTCCCGGTGTGCTATGGGCGATAAATTGACCGGGGTGTGCCAGAGAGGTTGGGGATCATTCCAGTATGGTTCGTTTAAATTTTTGTGGCTATTTGGCTGAACAAACAATTAAAATGGCGTAAACGGTACATTTTTGGGCTAAATCGATGTGCTATAGCCCATGGTTTTGGGGGTGGGCCTAGGGTCCGATGGTGCTGTGGGCCAAAAATCAACCAGGGCATGCCAGGGAGGTTGGGGATCATCCTAGTATGGTCTGTTTAAATTTTCATGGCCAATCGGGTGGATAAACGGGCGAAATGGCATGAACGAGGCTTGTTCGATCAAAATTGGTGTGCTGTAGCCCGCAGTTTTGGGGGTGAGCCCGGTGTTCGAGAGTGCTGTGGGCCAAAAATTGATTCGGTCGTGCCAGAAAGGTTGGGGATCATCCCAGTATTGTCCGTTTAAATTTTTAAGGCTATTTGGACAGATAAACGAGCAAAACAATGTGAATGGGTCATTTTCGGTGACCATTTGAGTGTACAAATACGAAAAATTGTGCGAGCAGGGTTTTTTCCAACCAAATCGGTGTGCAATAGCCTGATTTCGGGGGTGGGCCTGGGGTCAGAGAGTGTTGTGGGCCAAAAATCAACTGAGGTGTGCCAACGAGGTTAGGGATTATCCCAGTGTGGTCTGATTAAATTTTTGTAGTTATTTAGGTGGATAAATGAGTGAAACAGCGTGAGCGGGGCATTTTCGGGCCAAATTGGTGTGCTATAGCCAATAGTTTTGGGCGTGGGCACAGGGTTCAGACGTTCTGTGGGGCAAAAATCAATCGAGGCATGGCAGGAAGGTTGGGGATCATACCATTATAGTTCGTCTAAATTTTTGTTGCTGTTTGGGTTGACAAACGGGCAAAACAACATGAATGGGGCATTTTCGAGCCAAATCGGTGCGCTATAGCCCACGGTTTTAGGGGTGAACCTGGGATTTGGGTGTGCTATTGGCCAAAAACTGATCGAAGCATGCCAGGGAGGTTGGGGATTGTACCAGTGTGCTTCTTTTAAATTATCATGGCAATTTGGGTTGACAAACGAGCAAAACAGTACGAATGGGGCATTTTTGGGCCAAATCGGTGTGCTATAGCCCATAATTTTATGGGTGGGCCCAAGGTATGGGTGTTCAGTCGGATAAAAATAGGCCAGGGCATGGAAGAAAGGTTGGGATCATCCATTGTGGTCCATTTAAATTTTCTTGGCAATTTGGAGGGACAAACAGCGAGAACGGGGCATTTTTGGGCAAAATCGATGTGCTATAGCCAACGGTTTAGGGGGTAGGCCTAAGGTCTAGGCATGAAGTCCGCCAAAAATTGACTGGGGAGTTATAGGGCATTTGGGGATCGTCCCTGTGAGGTCCGTTTAAATTTTTGTTACACTTTGGGTGGACAAACGGACAAAACAGCGCGAATAGGGAATTTTCGGACCAAATCGGTAGGCCATAGCCCACGGTTTAAGGGGTGGACCCGGGGTGTGGGTGTGTTGTTGGCCAAAAATTAATCGGGGCATGCCAGATAGGTTGGGGATCATCCCTCTGTGGTCTGTTTAAATTTTTTTGGCCATTTTCGTGGCCAAATCGGTGTGCTATAGCCCATAGTTTTGGGGGTGGGCCCTGGATTCGGGCATGCTGTGGATTAAAAATTGACTGGGGTATGTCAGGGAGGTTGGGGATCGTCCTAATATTGTCAGTTAAAATTTTTGTGGCTATTTGGGTGGACAAATGAAAAAAACGGCATGAACGGGGTATTTTTGGACCAAACTAGTGTGCTATAGCCCACGATTTTGGGGATAAGCTCAGGGTCCGAGCGTACTGTGGGCCAAAATTCAATCGGGTCGTGCCAGGGAGGTTGGGGATTGTACCAGTATGGTCCGTTTAAATTTTCATGGCCATTTAGATGGACAAATGGGTGAAACGGCGCGAACGGTGCATTTTCAAACCAAACTTTGTGCTATAGCCTATGATTTTGGGGGTGGACCAGGGGTTCGGGCGTGCTGTGAGCTAAAAATCAATCGGGGTGTGACAGAGAGCTTGGGGATCATTCCAGTGTGGTCTGTTTAAATTTTTATAGCAATTTGGGTGGACAAACGGGCAAAACGTGATGAATGGGGTATTTTTAGGCCAAATTGTTGTGCTATAGACAACGGTTTTGGTGGTGGGCTCGGGATCTGGGTATGCTGTTCGCCAAAAATTGACCAGGGCGTGCAAGGGTAGTTGGGGATCGTCCCAGTGTTGTTCGTTTTAGGG